>CM067368.1:77477891-77500891 GCA_034401795.1 Chaetoderma sp. LZ-2023a
CCCTTGACATTTACAGAGATCACTCACCCTCATCATTGACAGAGATCACCCACCCTCGACATTGACAGAGATCACCCACCCTCATCATTGTCAGAGATCACTCATCCGTGACATTGACAGAGATCACTCACCCTCATCATTGACAGAGATCACTCACCCTCATCATTGACAGAGATCACTCACCCTCATCATTGACAGAGATCACTCACCCTCATCATTGACAGAGATCACTCACCCTCATCATTGACAGAGATCACTCACCCTTGACATTGACAGAGATCACTCACCCTCATCATTGACAGAGATCACTCACCCTCATCATTGACAGAGGTCACTGACCCTCATCATTGACAGAGATCACTCACCCTCATCATGGACAGAGATCACCCACCCTTGACATTGACAGAGATCACCCACCCTCATCATTGACAGAGATCACTCACCCTCATCATTGACCCTTATCATTGACAGAGATCACCCACCCTTGACATTGACAGAGATCACTCACCCTCATCATTGACAGCGATCACCCACCCTCATCATTGACAGAGATCACTGACCCTAATCATTGACAGAGATCACTCACCCTCATCATCAACAGAGATCACCCACACTTGACATTGACAGAGACCAATCACCCTCATCATTGACAGAAATCACACACCCTTGACATTGACAGAGATCACCCATCCTTGACATTGACAAAGATCACTCACCCTCATCATTGACAGAGACCACTCACCCTCATCATTAACAAAGATCACTGACCCTCATCATTGACAGAGATCACCCACCCTTGACATTGACAGAGATCACTCACCTTGATCATTGACAGAGATCACTCACCCTCATCATTGACAGAGATCACTCACCCTCATCATTGACAGAGATCACTCACCCTTGACATTGACAGAGATTACACACCCTCGCCATTGACAGAGATCACCCACCCTCATCATTGATAGAGATCACTGACAGAGATCACTCACCCTTGACATTGACAGAGATCACTCACCCTCATCATTGACAGAGATCACCCACCCTCGACATTGACAGAGATCACCCACCCTCATCATTGTCAGAGATCACTCATCCGTGACATTGACAGAGATCACTCACCCTCATCATTGACAGAGATCACTCACCCTCATCATTGACAGAGATCACTCACCCTCATCATTGACAGAGATCACTCACCCTCATCATTGACAGAGATCACTCACCCTCATCATTGACAGAGATCACTCACCCTTGACATTGACAGAGATCACTCACCCTCATCATTGACAGAGATCACTCACCCTCATCATTGACAGAGGTCACTGACCCTCATCATTGACAGAGATCACTCACCCTCATCATGGACAGAGATCACCCACCCTTGACATTGACAGAGATCACCCACCCTCATCATTGTCAGAGATCACTCATCCGTGACATTGACAGAGATCACTCACCCTCATCATTGACAGAGATCACTCACCCTCATCATTGACAGAGATCACTCACCCTCATCATTGACAGAGATCACTCACCCTCATCATTGACAGAGATCACTCACCCTCATCATTGACAGAGATCACTCACCCTTGACATTGACAGAGATCACTCACCCTCATCATTGACAGAGATCACTCACCCTCATCATTGACAGAGGTCACTGACCCTCATCATTGACAGAGATCACTCACCCTCATCATGGACAGAGATCACCCACCCTTGACATTGACAGAGATCACCCACCCTCATCATTGACAGAGATCACTCACCCTCATCATTGACCCTTATCATTGACAGAGATCACCCACCCTTGACATTGACAGAGATCACTCACCTTCATCATTGACAGCGATCACCCACCCTCATCATTGACAGAGATCACTGACCCTAATCATTGACAGAGATCACTCACCCTCATCATCAACAGAGATCACCCACAATTGACATTGACAGAGACCAATCACCCTCATCATTGACAGAAATCACACACCCTTGACATTGACAGAGATCACCCATCCTTGACATTGACAAAGATCACTCACCCTCATCATTGACAGAGACCACTCACCCTCATCATTAACAAAGATCACTGACCCTCATCATTGACAGAGATCACCCACCCTTGACATTGACAGAGATCACTCACCTTGATCATTGACAGAGATCACTCACCCTCATCATTGACAGAGATCACTCACCCTCATCATTGACAGAGGTCACTCACCCTTGACATTGACAGAGATTACACACCCTCGCCATTGACAGAGATCACCCACCCTCATCATTGACAGAGATCACTGACAGAGATCACTCACCCTTGACATTGACAGAGATCACTCACCCTCATCATTGACAGAGATCACCCACACTCGACATTGACAGAGATCACCCACCCTCATCATTGTCAGAGATCACTCATCCGTGACATTGACAGAGATCACTCACCCTCATCATTGACAGAGATCACTCACCCTCATCATTGACAGAGATCACTCACCCTCATCATTGACAGAGATCACTCACCCTCATCATTGACAGAGATCACTCACCCTCATCATTGACAGAGATCACTCACCCTTGACATTGACAGAGATCACTCACCCTCATCATTGACAGAGATCACTCACCCTCATCATTGACAGAGGTCACTGACCCTCATCATTGACAGAGATCACTCACCCTCATCATGGACAGAGATCACCCACCCTTGACATTGACAGAGATCACCCACCCTCATCATTGACAGAGATCACTCACCCTCATCATTGACCCTTATCATTGAGAGAGATCACCCACCCTTGACATTGACAGAGATCACTCACCTTCATCATTGACAGCGATCACCCACCCTCATCATTGACAGAGATCACTGACCCTAATCATTGACAGAGATCACTCACCCTCATCATCAACAGAGATCACCCACACTTGACATTGACAGAGACCAATCACCATCATCATTGACAGAAATCACCCACCCTTGACATTGACAGAGATCACCCATCCTTGACATTGACAAAGATCACTCACCCTCATCATTGACAGAGATCACTCACCCCCATCATTGACAGAGATCACTCACCCTTGACATTGACAGAGATCACTCACCCTCATCATTGACAGAGATCACCCACCCTTGACATTGACAGAGATCACCCATCCTTGACATTGATAAAGATCACTGACCATCAGCATTGACAGAGATCACTGACCCTCATCATTGATAGCCTTTCTGACAAAACTAAGGAGCTGAAATCCTACAGTTCAGCTCAGAAATAACTTAAATGACCCTTATCATTGACAGAGATCACCCACCCTTGACATTGACAGAGATCACTCACCTTCATCATTGACAGAGATCACCCACCCTTGACATTGACAGAGATCACCCATCCTTGACATTGATAAAGATCACTGACCCTCAGCATTGACAGAGATCACTGACCCTCATCATTGATAGCCTTTCTGACAAAACTAAGGAGCTGAAATCCTACAGTTCAGCTCAGAAATAACTTAAATGACCCTTATCATTGACAGAGATCACCCACCCTTGACATTGACAGAGATCACTCACCTTCATCATTGACAGCGATCACCCACCCTCATCATTGACAGAGATCACTGACCCTAATCATTGACAGATCACTCACCCTCATCATTAACAGAGATCACCCACCCTTGACATTGACAGAGATCAATCACCCCATCATTGACAGAAATCACCCACCCTTGACATTGACAGAGATCACCCATCCTTGACATTTACACAGATCACTCACCCTCATCATTGACAGAGATAACTCACCCCCATCATTGACAGAGATCACCCACCCTTGACATTGACAGAGATCACTCACCCTCATCATTGACAGAGATCACACACCCTTGACATTGACAGAGATCACTCACGCTCATCATTGACAGAGATCACTCATCCGTGACATTGACAGAGATCACTCACCCTCATCATTGACAGAGATCACTCACCCTCATCATTGACAGAGATCACTCACCCTCATCATTGACAGAGATCACTCACCCTCATCATTGACAGAGATCACTCACTCTTGACATTGATAGAGATCACTCACCCTCATCATTGACAGAGATCACTCACCCTCATCATTGACAGAGGTCACTGACCCTCATCATTGACAGAGATCACCCACCCTTGACATTGACAGAGATCACCCACCCTCATCATTGACAGAGATCACTCACCCTCATCATTGACAGAAATCATTGACCCTTATCATTGACAGAGATCACCCACCCTTGACATTGACAGAGATCACTCACCTTCATCATTGACAGCGATCACCCACCCTCATCATTGACAGAGATCACTGACCCTAATCATTGACAGAGATCACTCACCCTCATCATCAACAGAGATCACCCACACTTGACATTGACAGAGACCAATCACCCTCATCATTGACAGAAATCACCCACCCTTGACATTGACAGAGATCACCCATCCTTGACATTGACAAAGATCACTCACCCTCATCATTGACAGAGATCACTCACCCCCATCATTGACAGAGATCACCCACCCTTGACATTGACAGAGATCACTCACCCGCATCATTGACAGAGATCACCCACCCTCATCATTGACAGAGATCACCCACCCTTGACATTGACAGAGATCACCCATCCTTGACATTGATAAAGATCACTGACCCTCAGCATTGACAGAGATCACTGACCCTCATCATTGATAGCCTTTCTGACAAAACTAAGGAGCTGAAATCCTACAGTTCAGCTCAGAAAGAACTTAAATGACCCTTATCATTGACAGAGATCACCCACCCTTGACATTGACAGAGCTCACTCACCTTCATCATTGACAGCGATCACCCACCCTCATCATTGACAGAGATCACTGACCCTAATCATTGACAGAGATCACTCACCCTCATCATTAACAGAGATCACCCACCCTTGACATTGACAGAGATCAATCACCCCATCATTGACAGAAATCACCCACCCTTGACATTGACAGAGATCACCCATCCTTGACATTTACAAAGATCACTCACCCTCATCATTGACAGAGATAACTCACCCCCATCATTGACAGAGATCACCCACCCTTGACATTGACAGAGATCACTCACCCTTGACATTGACAGAGATCACTCACCCTCATCATTGACAGAGATCACACACCCTTGACATTGACAGAGATCACACATCCTTGACATTGACAAAGATCACTCACCCTCATCATTGACAGAGATCACTCATCCGTGACATTGACAGAGATCACTCACCCTCATCATTGACAGAGATCACTCACCCTCATCATTGACAGAGATCACTCACCCTCATCATTGACAGAGATCACTCACCCTTGACATTGACAGAGATCACTCACCCTCATCATTGACAGAGATCACTCACCTTCATCATTGACAGAGGTCACTGACCCTCATCATTGACAGAGATCACCCACCCTTGACATTGACAGAGATCACCCACCCTCATCATTGACAGAGATCACTCACCCTCATCATTGACAGAAATCATTGACCCTTATCATTGACAGAGATCACCCACCCTTGACATTGACAGAGAGCACTCACCTTCATCATTGACAGCGATCACCCACCCTCATCATTGACAGAGATCACTGACCCTAATCATTGACAGAGATCACTCACCCTCATCATTAACAGAGATCACCCACCCTTGACATTGACAGAGATCAATCACCCCATCATTGACAGAAATCACCCACCCTTGACATTGACAGAGATCACCCATCCTTGACATTGACAGAGATCACTCACCTTCATCATTGACAGCGATCACCCACCCTCATCATTGACAGAGATCACTGACCCTAATCATTGACAGAGATCACTCACCCTCATCATCAACAGAGATCACCCACACTTGACATTGACAGAGACCAATCACCCTCATCATTGACAGAAATCACCCACCCTTGACATTGACAGAGATCACCCATCCTTGACATTGACAAAGATCACTCACCCTCATCATTGACAGAGATCACTCACCCCCATCATTGACAGAGATCACCCACCCTTGACATTGACAGAGATCACTCACCCGCATCATTGACAGAGATCACCCACCCTCATCATTGACAGAGATCACCCACCCTTGACATTGACAGAGATCACCCATCCTTGACATTGATAAAGATCACTGACCCTCAGCATTGACAGAGATCACTGACCCTCATCATTGATAGCCTTTCTGACAAAACTAAGGAGCTGAAATCCTACAGTTCAGCTCAGAAAGAACTTAAATGACCCTTATCATTGACAGAGATCACCCACCCTTGACATTGACAGAGATCACTCACCTTCATCATTGACAGCGATCACCCACCCTCATCATTGACAGAGATCACTGACCCTAATCATTGACAGAGATCACTCACCCTCATCATTAACAGAGATCACCCACCCTTGACATTGACAGAGATCAATCACCCCATCATTGACAGAAATCACCCACCCTTGACATTGACAGAGATCACCCATCCTTGACATTTACAAAGATCACTCACCCTCATCATTGACAGAGATAACTCACCCCCATCATTGACAGAGATCACCCACCCTTGACATTGACAGAGATCACTCACCCTTGACATTGACAGAGATCACTCACCCTCATCATTGACAGAGATCACACATCCTTGACATTGACAAAGATCACTCACCCTCATCATTGACAGAGATCACTCATCCGTGACATTGACAGAGATCACTCACCCTCATCATTGACAGAGATCACTCACCCTCATCATTGACAGAGATCACTCACCCTCATCATTGACAGAGATCACTCACCCTTGACATTGACAGAGATCACTCACCCTCATCATTGACAGAGATCACTCACCTTCATCATTGACAGAGGTCACTGACCCTCATCATTGACAGAGATCACCCACCCTTGACATTGACAGAGATCACCCACCCTCATCATTGACAGAGATCACTCACCCTCATCATTGACAGAAATCATTGACCCTTATCATTGACAGAGATCACCCACCCTTGACATTGACAGAGAGCACTCACCTTCATCATTGACAGCGATCACCCACCCTCATCATTGACAGAGATCACTGACCCTAATCATTGACAGAGATCACTCACCCTCATCATTAACAGAGATCACCCACCCTTGACATTGACAGAGATCAATCACCCCATCATTGACAGAAATCACCCACCCTTGACATTGACAGAGATCACCCATCCTTGACATTTACAAAGATCACTCACCCTCATCATTGACAGAGATAACTCACCCCCATCATTGACAGAGATCACCCACCCTTGACATTGACAGAGATCACTCACCCTTGACATTGACAGAGATCACTCACCCTCATCATTGACAGAGATCACACACCCTTGACATTGACAGAGATCACCCATCCTTGACATTGACAAAGATCACTCACCCTCATCATTGACAGAGATCACTCATCCGTGACATTGACAGAGATCACTCACCCTCATCATTGACAGAGATCACTCACCCTCATCATTGACAGAGATCACTCACCCTCATCATTGACAGAGATCACTCACCCTCATCATTGACAGAGATCACTCACCCTCATCATTGACAGAGATCACTCACCCTCATCATTGACAGAGATCACTGACCCTTGACATTGACAGAGATCACCCACCCTCATCATTGACAGAGATCACTCACCCTCATCATTGACAGAAATCATTGACCCTTATCATTGACAGAGATCACCCACCCTTGACATTGACAGAGAGCACTCACCTTCATCATTGACAGCGATCACCCACCCTCATCATTGACAGAGATCACTGACCCTAATCATTGACAGAGATCACTCACCCTCATCATCAACAGAGATCACCCACACTTGACATTGACAGAGACCAATCACCCTCATCATTGACAGAAATCACCCACCCTTGACATTGACAGAGATCACCCATCCTTGACATTGACAAAGATCACTCACCCTCATCATTGACAGAGACCACTCACCCTCATCATTAACAAAGATCACTGACCCTTATCATTGACAGAGATCACCCACCCTTGACATTGACAGAGATCACTCACCTTGATCATTGACAGAGATCACTCACCCTCATCATTGACAGAGATCACTCACCCTCATCATTGACAGAGATCACTCACCCTTGACATTGACAGAGATTACACACCCTTGCCATTGACAGAGATCACCCACCCTCATCATTGACAGAGATCACTGACAGAGATTACTCACCCTTGACATTGACAGAGATCACTCACCCTCATCATTGACAGAGATCACCCACCCTCGACATTGACAGAGATCACCCACCCTCATCATTGTCAGAGATCACTCATCCGTGACATTGACAGAGATCACTCACCCTCATCATTGACAGAGATCACTCACCCTCATCATTGACAGAGATCACTCACCCTCATCATTGACAGAGATCACTCACCCTCTCCTTTGACAGAGATCACTCACCCTCATCATTGACAGAGATCACTCACCCTTGACATTGACAGAGATCACTCACCCTCATCATTGACAGAGATCACTCACCCTCATCATTGACAGAGGTCACTGACCCTCATCATTGACAGAGATCACTCACCCTCATCATGGACAGAGATCACCCACCCTTGACATTGACAGAGATCACCCACCCTCATCATTGACAGAGATCACTCACCCTCATCATTGACCCTTATCATTGACAGAGATCACCCACCCTTGACATTGACAGAGATCACTCACCTTCATCATTGACAGCGATCACCCACCCTCATCATTGACAGAGATCACTGACCCTAATCATTGACAGAGATCACTCACCCTCATCATTAACAGAGATCACCCACCCTTGACATTGACAGAGATCAATCACCCCATCATTGACAGAAATCACCCACCCTTGACATTGACAGAGATCACCCATCCTTGACATTTACAAAGATCACTCACCCTCATCATTGACAGAGATAACTCACCCCCATCATTGACAGAGATCACCCACCCTTGACATTGACAGAGATCACTCACCCTTGACATTGACAGAGATCACTCACCCTCATCATTGACAGAGATCACACATCCTTGACATTGACAAAGATCACTCACCCTCATCATTGACAGAGATCACTCATCCGTGACATTGACAGAGATCACTCACCCTCATCATTGACAGAGATCACTCACCCTCATCATTGACAGAGATCACTCACCCTCATCATTGACAGAGATCACTCACCCTTGACATTGACAGAGATCACTCACCCTCATCATTGACAGAGATCACTCACCTTCATCATTGACAGAGGTCACTGACCCTCATCATTGACAGAGATCACCCACCCTTGACATTGACAGAGATCACCCACCCTCATCATTGACAGAGATCACTCACCCTCATCATTGACAGAAATCATTGACCCTTATCATTGACAGAGATCACCCACCCTTGACATTGACAGAGAGCACTCACCTTCATCATTGACAGCGATCACCCACCCTCATCATTGACAGAGATCACTGACCCTAATCATTGACAGAGATCACTCACCCTCATCATTAACAGAGATCACCCACCCTTGACATTGACAGAGATCAATCACCCCATCATTGACAGAAATCACCCACCCTTGACATTGACAGAGATCACCCATCCTTGACATTTACAAAGATCACTCACCCTCATCATTGACAGAGATAACTCACCCCCATCATTGACAGAGATCACCCACCCTTGACATTGACAGAGATCACTCACCCTTGACATTGACAGAGATCACTCACCCTCATCATTGACAGAGATCACACACCCTTGACATTGACAGAGATCACCCATCCTTGACATTGACAAAGATCACTCACCCTCATCATTGACAGAGATCACTCATCCGTGACATTGACAGAGATCACTCACCCTCATCATTGACAGAGATCACTCACCCTCATCATTGACAGAGATCACTCACCCTCATCATTGACAGAGATCACTCACCCTCATCATTGACAGAGATCACTCACCCTCATCATTGACAGAGATCACTCACCCTCATCATTGACAGAGATCACTGACCCTTGACATTGACAGAGATCACCCACCCTCATCATTGACAGAGATCACTCACCCTCATCATTGACAGAAATCATTGACCCTTATCATTGACAGAGATCACCCACCCTTGACATTGACAGAGAGCACTCACCTTCATCATTGACAGCGATCACCCACCCTCATCATTGACAGAGATCACTGACCCTAATCATTGACAGAGATCACTCACCCTCATCATCAACAGAGATCACCCACACTTGACATTGACAGAGACCAATCACCCTCATCATTGACAGAAATCACCCACCCTTGACATTGACAGAGATCACCCATCCTTGACATTGACAAAGATCACTCACCCTCATCATTGACAGAGACCACTCACCCTCATCATTAACAAAGATCACTGACCCTTATCATTGACAGAGATCACCCACCCTTGACATTGACAGAGATCACTCACCTTGATCATTGACAGAGATCACTCACCCTCATCATTGACAGAGATCACTCACCCTCATCATTGACAGAGATCACTCACCCTTGACATTGACAGAGATTACACACCCTTGCCATTGACAGAGATCACCCACCCTCATCATTGACAGAGATCACTGACAGAGATTACTCACCCTTGACATTGACAGAGATCACTCACCCTCATCATTGACAGAGATCACCCACCCTCGACATTGACAGAGATCACCCACCCTCATCATTGTCAGAGATCACTCATCCGTGACATTGACAGAGATCACTCACCCTCATCATTGACAGAGATCACTCACCCTCATCATTGACAGAGATCACTCACCCTCATCATTGACAGAGATCACTCACCCTCTCCTTTGACAGAGATCACTCACCCTCATCATTGACAGAGATCACTCACCCTTGACATTGACAGAGATCACTCACCCTCATCATTGACAGAGATCACTCACCCTCATCATTGACAGAGGTCACTGACCCTCATCATTGACAGAGATCACTCACCCTCATCATGGACAGAGATCACCCACCCTTGACATTGACAGAGATCACCCACCCTCATCATTGACAGAGATCACTCACCCTCATCATTGACCCTTATCATTGACAGAGATCACCCACCCTTGACATTGACAGAGATCACTCACCTTCATCATTGACAGCGATCACCCACCCTCATCATTGACAGAGATCACTGACCCTAATCATTGACAGAGATCACTCACCCTCATCATCAACAGAGATCACCCACACTTGACATTGACAGAGACCAATCACCCTCATCATTGACAGAAATCACCCACCCTTGACATTGACAGAGATCACACATCCTTGACATTGACAAAGATCACTCACCCTCATCATTGACAGAGATCACTCATCCGTGACATTGACAGAGATCACTCACCCTCATCATTGACAGAGATCACTCACCCTCATCATTGACAGAGATCACTCACCCTCATCATTGACAGAGATCACTCACCCTTGACATTGACAGAGATCACTCACCCTCATCATTGACAGAGATCACTCACCTTCATCATTGACAGAGGTCACTGACCCTCATCATTGACAGAGATCACCCACCCTTGACATTGACAGAGATCACCCACCCTCATCATTGACAGAGATCACTCACCCTCATCATTGACAGAAATCATTGACCCTTATCATTGACAGAGATCACCCACCCTTGACATTGACAGAGAGCACTCACCTTCATCATTGACAGCGATCACCCACCCTCATCATTGACAGAGATCACTGACCCTAATCATTGACAGAGATCACTCACCCTCATCATTAACAGAGATCACCCACCCTTGACATTGACAGAGATCAATCACCCCATCATTGACAGAAATCACCCACCCTTGACATTGACAGAGATCACCCATCCTTGACATTTACAAAGATCACTCACCCTCATCATTGACAGAGATAACTCACCCCCATCATTGACAGAGATCACCCACCCTTGACATTGACAGAGATCACTCACCCTTGACATTGACAGAGATCACTCACCCTCATCATTGACAGAGATCACACACCCTTGACATTGACAGAGATCACCCATCCTTGACATTGACAAAGATCACTCACCCTCATCATTGACAGAGATCACTCATCCGTGACATTGACAGAGATCACTCACCCTCATCATTGACAGAGATCACTCACCCTCATCATTGACAGAGATCACTCACCCTCATCATTGACAGAGATCACTCACCCTCATCATTGACAGAGATCACTCACCCTCATCATTGACAGAGATCACTCACCCTCATCATTGACAGAGATCACTGACCCTTGACATTGACAGAGATCACCCACCCTCATCATTGACAGAGATCACTCACCCTCATCATTGACAGAAATCATTGACCCTTATCATTGACAGAGATCACCCACCCTTGACATTGACAGAGAGCACTCACCTTCATCATTGACAGCGATCACCCACCCTCATCATTGACAGAGATCACTGACCCTAATCATTGACAGAGATCACTCACCCTCATCATCAACAGAGATCACCCACACTTGACATTGACAGAGACCAATCACCCTCATCATTGACAGAAATCACCCACCCTTGACATTGACAGAGATCACCCATCCTTGACATTGACAAAGATCACTCACCCTCATCATTGACAGAGACCACTCACCCTCATCATTAACAAAGATCACTGACCCTTATCATTGACAGAGATCACCCACCCTTGACATTGACAGAGATCACTCACCCTCATCATTGACAGAGATCACTCACCCTCATCATTGACAGAGATCACTCACCCTTGACATTGACAGAGATTACACACCCTCGCCATTGACAGAGATCACCCACCCTCATCATTGACAGAGATCACTGACAGAGATCACTCACCCTTGACATTGACAGAGATCACTCACCCTCATCATTGACAGAGATCACCCACCCTCGACATTGACAGAGATCACCCACCCTCATCATTGTCAGAGATCACTCATCCGTGACATTGACAGAGATCACTCACCCTCATCATTGACAGAGATCACTCACCCTCATCATTGACAGAGATCACTCACCCTCATCATTGACAGAGATCACTCACCCTCATCATTGACAGAGATCACTCACCCTCATCATTGACAGAGATCACTCACCCTTGACATTGACAGAGATCACTCACCCTCATCATTGACAGAGATCACTCACCCTCATCATTGACAGAGGTCACTGACCCTCATCATTGACAGAGATCACTCACCCTCATCATGGACAGAGATCACCCACCCTTGACATTGACAGAGATCACACACCCTCATCATTGACAGAGATCACTCACCCTCATCATTGACCCTTATCATTGACAGAGATCACCCACCCTTGACATTGACAGAGATCACTCACCTTCATCATTGACAGCGATCACCCACCCTCATCATTGACAGAGATCACTGACCCTAATCATTGACAGAGATCACTCACCCTCATCATCAACAGAGATCACCCACACTTGACATTGACAGAGACCAATCACCATCATCATTGACAGAAATCACCCACCCTTGACATTGACAGAGATCACCCATCCTTGACATTGACAAAGATCACTCACCCTCATCATTGACAGAGATCACTCACCGCCATCATTGACAGAGATCACCCACCCTTGACATTGACAGAGATCACTCACCCTCATCATTGACAGAGATCACCCACCCTTGACATTGACAGAGATCACCCATCCTTGACATTGATAAAGATCACTGACCCTCAGCATTGACAGAGATCACTGACCCTCATCATTGATAGCCTTTCTGACAAAACTAAGGAGCTGAAATCCTACAGTTCAGCTCAGAAATAACTTAAATGACCCTTATCATTGACAGAGATCACCCACCCTTGACATTGACAGAGATCACTCACCCTCATCATTGACAGAGATCACCCACCCTTGACATTGACAGAGATCACCCATCCTTGACATTGATAAAGATCACTGACCCTCAGCATTGACAGAGATCACTGACCCTCATCATTGATAGCCTTTCTGACAAAACTAAGGAGCTGAAATCCTACAGTTCAGCTCAGAAATAACTTAAATGACCCTTATCATTGACAGAGATCACCCACCCTTGACATTGACAGAGATCACTCACCTTCATCATTGACAGAGATCACCCACCCTTGACATTGACAGAGATCACCCATCCTTGACATTGATAAAGATCACTGACCCTCAGCATTGACAGAGATCACTGACCCTCATCATTGATAGCCTTTCGGACAAAACTAAGGAGCTGAAATCCTACAGTTCAGCTCAGAAATAACTTATATGACCCTTATCATTGACAGAGATCACCCACCCTTGACATTGACAGAGATCACTGACCCTAATCATTGACAGAGATCACTCACCTTCATCATTGACAGCGATCACCCACCCTCATCATTGACAGAGATCACTGACCCTAATCATTGACAGAGATCACTCACCCTCATCATTAACAGAGATCACCCACCCTTGACATTGACAGAGATCAATCACCCCATCATTGACAGAAATCACCCACCCTTGACATTGACAGAGATCACCCATCCTTGACATTTACACAGATCACTCACCCTCATCATTGACAGAGATAACTCACCCCCATCATTGACAGAGATCACACACCCTTGACATTGACAGAGATCACTCACGCTCATCATTGACAGAGATCACTCATCCGTGACATTGACAGAGATCACTCACCCTCATCATTGACAGAGATCACTCACCCTCATCATTGACAGAGATCACTCACCCTCATCATTGACAGAGATCACTCACCCTCATCATTGACAGAGATCACTCACCCTTGACATTGACAGAGATCACTCACCCTCATCATTGACAGAGATCACTCACCCTCATCATTGACAGAGGTCACTGACCCTCATCATTGACAGAGATCACCCACCCTTGACATTGACAGAGATCACCCACCCTCATCATTGTCAGAGATCACTCACCCTCATCATTGACAGAGATCACCCACCCTCGACATTGACAGAGATCACCCACCCTCATCATTGTCAGAGATCACTCATCCGTGACATTGACAGAGATCACTCACCCTCATCATTGACAGAGATCACTCACCCTCATCATTGACAGAGATCACTCACCCTCATCATTGACAGAGATCACTCACCCTCATCATTGACAGAGATCACTCACCCTCATCATTGACAGAGATCACTCACCCTTGACATTGACAGAGATCACTCACCCTCATCATTGACAGAGATCACTCACCCTCATCATTGACAGAGGTCACTGACCCTCATCATTGACAGAGATCACTCACCCTCATCATGGACAGAGATCACCCACCCTTGACATTGACAGAGATCACCCACCCTCATCATTGACAGAGATCACTCACCCTCATCATTGACCCTTATCATTGACAGAGATCACCCACCCTTGACAGAGATCACTCACCTTCATCATTGACAGCGATCACCCACCCTCATCATTGACAGAGATCACTGACCCTAATCATTGACAGAGATCACTCACCCTCATCATCAACAGAGATCACTCACACTTGACATTGACAGAGACCAATCACCCTCATCATTGACAGAAATCACCCACCTTTGACATTGACAGAGATCACCCATCCTTGACATTGACAAAGATCACTCACCCTCATCATTGACAGAGACCACTCACCCTCATCATTAACAAAGATCACTGACCCTCATCATTGACAGAGATCACCCACCCTTGACATTGACAGAGATCACTCACCTTGATCATTGACAGAGATCACTCACCCTCATCATTGACAGAGATCACTCACCCTCATCATTGACAGAGATCACTGACCCTTGACATTGACAGAGATTACACACCCTCGCCATTGACAGAGATCACCCACCCTCATCATTGACAGAGATCACTGACAGAGATCACTCACCCTTGACATTGACAGAGATCACTCACCCTCATCATTGACAGAGATCACCCACCCTCGACATTGACAGAGATCACCCACCCTCATCATTGTCAGAGATCACTCATCCGTGACATTGACAGAGATCACTCACCCTCATCATTGACAGAGATCACTCACCCTCATCATTGACAGAGATCACTCACCCTCATCATTGACAGAGATCACTCACCCTCATCATTGACAGAGATCACTCACCCTCATCATTGACAGAGATCACTCACCCTTGACATTGACAGAGATCACTCACCCTCATCATTGACAGAGATCACTCACCCTCATCATTGACAGAGGTCACTGACCCTCATCATTGACAGAGATCACTCACCCTCATTATGGACAGAGATCACCCACCCTTGACATTGACAGAGATCACCCACCCTCATCATTGACAGAGATCACTCACCCTCATCATTGACCCTTATCATTGACAGAGATCACCCACCCTTGACATTGACAGAGATCACTCACCTTCATCATTGACAGCGATCACCCACCCTCATCATTGACAGAGATCACTGACCCTAATCATTGACAGAGATCACTCACCCTCATCATCAACAGAGATCACCCACACTTGACATTGACAGAGACCAATCACCCTCATCATTGACAGAAATCACACACCCTTGACATTGACAGAGATCACCCATCCTTGACATTGACAAAGATCACTCACCCTCATCATTGACAGAGACCACTCACCCTCATCATTAACAAAGATCACTGACCCTCATCATTGACAGAGATCACCCACCCTTGACATTGACAGAGATCACTCACCTTGATCATTGACAGAGATCACTCACCCTCATCATTGACAGAGATCACTCACCCTCATCATTGACAGAGATCACTCACCCTTGACATTGACAGAGATTACACACCCTCGCCATTGACAGAGATCACCCACCCTCATCATTGACAGAGATCACTGACAGAGATCACTCACCCTTGACATTGACAGAGATCACTCACCCTCATCATTGACAGAGATCACCCACCCTCGACATTGACAGAGATCACCCACCCTCATCATTGTCAGAGATCACTCATCCGTGACATTGACAGAGATCACTCACCCTCATCATTGACAGAGATCACTCACCCTCATCATTGACAGAGATCACTCACCCTCATCATTGACAGAGATCACTCACCCTCATCATTGACAGAGATCACTCACCCTCATCATTGACAGAGATCACTCACCCTTGACATTGACAGAGATCACTCACCCTCATCATTGACAGAGATCACTCACCCTCATCATTGACAGAGGTCACTGACCCTCATCATTGACAGAGATCACTCACCCTCATCATGGACAGAGATCACCCACCCTTGACATTGACAGAGATCACCCACCCTCATCATTGACAGAGATCACTCACCCTCATCATTGACCCTTATCATTGAGAGAGATCACCCACCCTTGACATTGACAGAGATCACTCACCTTCATCATTGACAGCGATCACCCACCCTCATCATTGACAGAGATCACTGACCCTAATCATTGACAGAGATCACTCACCCTCATCATCAACAGAGATCACCCACACTTGACATTGACAGAGACCAATCACCATCATCATTGACAGAAATCACCCACCCTTGACATTGACAGAGATCACCCATCCTTGACATTGACAAAGATCACTCACCCTCATCATTGACAGAGATCACTCACCCCCATCATTGACAGAGATCACCCACCCTTGACATTGAGAGATCACTCACCCTCATCATTGACAGAGATCACCCACCCTTGACATTGACAGAGATCACCCATCCTTGACATTGATAAAGATCACTGACCATCAGCATTGACAGAGATCACTGACCCTCATCATTGATAGCCTTTCTGACAAAACTAAGGAGCTGAAATCCTACAGTTCAGCTCAGAAATAACTTAAATGACCCTTATCATTGACAGAGATCACCCACCCTTGACATTGACAGAGATCACTCACCTTCATCATTGACAGAGATCACCCACCCTTGACATTGACAGAGATCACCCATCCTTGACATTGATAAAGATCACTGACCCTCAGCATTGACAGAGATCACTGACCCTCATCATTGATAGCCTTTCTGACAAAACTAAGGAGCTGAAATCCTACAGTTCAGCTCAGAAATAACTTAAATGACCCTTATCATTGACAGAGATCACCCACCCTTGACATTGACAGAGATCACTCACCTTCATCATTGACAGCGATCACCCACCCTCATCATTGACAGAGATCACTGACCCTAATCATTGACAGATCACTCACCCTCATCATTAACAGAGATCACCCACCCTTGACATTGACAGAGATCAATCACCCCATCATTGACAGAAATCACCCACCCTTGACATTGACAGAGATCACCCATCCTTGACATTTACACAGATCACTCACCCTCATCATTGACAGAGATAACTCACCCCCATCATTGACAGAGATCACCCACCCTTGACATTGACAGAGATCATTCACCCTCATCATTGACAGAGATCACACACCCTTGACATTGACAGAGATCACTCACGCTCATCATTGACAGAGATCACTCATCCGTGACATTGACAGAGATCACTCACCCTCATCATTGACAGAGATCACTCACCCTCATCATTGACAGAGATCACTCACCCTCATCATTGACAGAGATCACTCACCCTCATCATTGACAGAGATCACTCACTCTTGACATTGATAGAGATCACTCACCCTCATCATTGACAGAGATCACTCACCCTCATCATTGACAGAGGTCACTGACCCTCATCATTGACAGAGATCACCCACCCTTGACATTGACAGAGATCACCCACCCTCATCATTGACAGAGATCACTCACCCTCATCATTGACAGAAATCATTGACCCTTATCATTGACAGAGATCACCCACCCTTGACATTGACAGAGATCACTCACCTTCATCATTGACAGCGATCACCCACCCTCATCATTGACAGAGATCACTGACCCTAATCATTGACAGAGATCACTCACCCTCATCATCAACAGAGATCACCCACACTTGACATTGACAGAGACAAATCACCCTCATCATTGACAGAAATCACCCACCCTTGACATTGACAGAGATCACCCATCCTTGACATTGACAAAGATCACTCACCCTCATCATTGACAGAGATCACTCACCCCCATCATTGACAGAGATCACCCACCCTTGACATTGACAGAGATCACTCACCCTCATCATTGACAGAGATCACCCACCCTCATCATTGACAGAGATCACCCACCCTTGACATTGACAGAGATCACCCATCCTTGACATTGATAAAGATCACTGACCCTCAGCATTGACAGAGATCACTGACCCTCATCATTGATAGCCTTTCTGACAAAACTAAGGAGCTGAAATCCTACAGTTCAGCTCAGAAAGAACTTAAATGACCCTTATCATTGACAGAGATCACCCACCCTTGACATTGACAGAGATCACTTACCTTCATCATTGACAGCGATCACCCACCCTCATCATTGACAGAGATCACTGACCCTAATCATTGACAGAGATCACTCACCCTCATCATTAACAGAGATCACCCACCCTTGACATTGACAGAGATCAATCACCCCATCATTGACAGAAATCACCCACCCTTGACATTGACAGAGATCACCCATCCTTGACATTTACAAAGATCACTCACCCTCATCATTGACAGAGATAACTCACCCCCATCATTGACAGAGATCACCCACCCTTTACATTGACAGAGATCACTCACCCTTGACATTGACAGAGATCACTCACCCTCATCATTGACAGAGATCACACACCCTTGACATTGACAGAGATCACACATCCTTGACATTGACAAAGATCACTCACCCTCATCATTGACAGAGATCACTCATCCGTGACATTGACAGAGATCACTCACCCTCATCATTGACAGAGATCACTCACCCTCATCATTGACAGAGATCACTCACCCTCATCATTGACAGAGATCACTCACCCTCATCATTAACAGAGATCACCCACCCTTGACATTGACAGAGATCAATCACCCCATCATTGACAGAAATCACCCACCCTTGACATTGACAGAGATCACCCATCCTTGACATTTACAAAGATCACTCACCCTCATCATTGACAGAGATAACTCACCCCCATCATTGACAGAGATCACCCACCCTTGACATTGACAGAGATCACTCACCCTTGACATTGACAGAGATCACTCACCCTCATCATTGACAGAGATCACACACCCTTGACATTGACAGAGATCACCCATCCTTGACATTGACAAAGATCACTCACCCTCATCATTGACAGAGATCACTCATCCGTGACATTGACAGAGATCACTCACCCTCATCATTGACAGAGATCACTCACCCTCATCATTGACAGAGATCACTCACCCTCATCATTGACAGAGATCACTCACCCCCATCATTGACAGAGATCACTCACCCTCATCATTGACAGAGATCACTCACCCTCATCATTGACAGAGATCACTCACCCTCATCATTGACAGAGATCACTGACCCTTGACATTGACAGAGATCACCCACCCTCATCATTGACAGAGATCACTCACCCTCATCATTGACAGAAATCATTGACCCTTATCATTGACAGAGATCACCCACCCTTGACATTGACAGAGAGCACTCACCTTCATCATTGACAGCGATCACCCACCCTCATCATTGACAGAGATCACTGACCCTAATCATTGACAGAGATCACTCACCCTCATCATCAACAGAGATCACCCACACTTGACATTGACAGAGACCAATCACCCTCATCATTGACAGAAATCACCCACCCTTGACATTGACAGAGATCACCCATCCTTGACATTGACAAAGATCACTCACCCTCATCATTGACAGAGACCACTCACCCTCATCATTAACAAAGATCACTGACCCTTATCATTGACAGAGATCACCCACCCTTGACATTGACAGAGATCACTCACCTTGATCATTGACAGAGATCACTCACCCTCATCATTGACAGAGATCACTCACCCTCATCATTGACAGAGATCACTCACCCTTGACATTGACAGAGATTACACACCCTCGCCATTGACAGAGATCACCCACCCTCATCATTGACAGAGATCACTGACAGAGATTACTCACCCTTGACATTGAGAGATCACTCACCCTCATCATTGACAGAGATCACCCACCCTCGACATTGACAGAGATCACCCACCCTCATCATTGTCAGAGATCACTCATCCGTGACATTGACAGAGATCACTCACCCTCATCATTGACAGAGATCACTCACCCTCATCATTGACAGAGATCACTCACCCTCATCATTGACAGAGATCACTCACCCTCATCATTGACAGAGATCACTCACCCTCATCATTGACAGAGATCACTCACCCTTGACATTGACAGAGATCACTCACCCTCATCATTGACAGAGATCACTCACCCTCATCATTGACAGAGGTCACTGACCCTCATCATTGACAGAGATCACTCACCCTCATCATGGACAGAGATCACCCACCCTTGACATTGACAGAGATCACCCACCCTCATCATTGACAGAGATCACTCACCCTCATCATTGACCCTTATCATTGACAGAGATCACCCACCCTTGACATTGACAGAGATCACTCACCTTCATCATTGACAGCGATCACCCACCCTCATCATTGACAGAGATCACTGACCCTAATCATTGACAGAGATCACTCACCCTCATCATCAACAGAGATCACCCACACTTGACATTGACAGAGACCAATCACCCTCATCATTGACAGAAATCACCCACCCTTGACATTGACAGAGATCACCCATCCTTGACATTGACAAAGATCACTCACCCTCATCATTGACAGAGACCACTCACCCTCATCATTAACAAAGATCACTGACCCTCATCATTGACAGAGATCACCCACCCTTGACATTGACAGAGATCACTCACCTTGATCATTGACAGAGATCACTCACCCTCATCATTGACAGAGATCACTCACCCTCATCATTGACAGAGATCACTCACCCTTGACATTGACAGAGATTACACACCCTCGCCATTGACAGAGATCACCCACCCTCATCATTGACAGAGATCACTGACAGAGATCACTCACCCTTGACATTGACAGAGATCACTCACCCTCATCATTGACAGAGATCACCCACCCTCGACATTGACAGAGATCACCCACCCTCATCATTGTCAGAGATCACTCATCCGTGACATTGACAGAGATCACTCACCCTCATCATTGACAGAGATCACTCACCCTCATCATTGACAGAGATCACTCACCCTCATCATTGACAGAGATCACTCACCCTCATCATTGACAGAGATCACTCACCCTCATCATTGACAGAGATCACTCACCCTTGACATTGACAGAGATCACTCACCCTCATCATTGACAGAGATCACTCACCCTCATCATTGACAGAGGTCACTGACCCTCATCATTGACAGAGATCACTCACCCTCATCATGGACAGAGATCACCCACCCTTGACATTGACAGAGATCACCCACCCTCATCATTGACAGAGATCACTCACCCTCATCATTGACCCGTATCATTGACAGAGATCACCCACCCTTGACATTGACAGAGATCACGCACCTTCATCATTGACAGCGATCACCCACCCTCATCATTGACAGAGATCACTGACCCTAATCATTGACAGAGATCACTCACCCTCATCATCAACAGAGATCACCCACACTTGACATTGACAGAGACCAATCACCATCATCATTGACAGAAATCACCCACCCTTGACATTGACAGAGATCACCCATCCTTGACATTGACAAAGATCACTCACCCTCATCATTGACAGAGATCACTCACCCCCATCATTGACAGAGATCACCCA
>CM067368.1:77501391-77555391 GCA_034401795.1 Chaetoderma sp. LZ-2023a
TGGAAAAAGAGTGTGGTAAGAAGAGGAAGGCATCCATGCCAGACATGGAGGCCTTCCCTCTTGAAATAATGGGAGAAATGAAGAAGACGATCACTGATCTTGTCCCGGAGTTGCTTCGCAGCTTGCTTCCCGGGTCAGGTTCGTCATTGTCTTCTTCAAGTGCTCCGGGACAGAGTGTTCCCGTCTCTGGGTCTGGTTCTCTTAGCAAACCAGTTTTCGTTATAGACCCAGAGACGGCCTAAGGCTAAGGGTATCAGTGCCTCACGCGATAACCCTCCTGCCCAGGCCGAGCTTGATCCCTTTTCAAGCTTAGCGTCTAATTTTTCTGGACAGGAAGAAGAGGACACTCTTATGGCCTGTCGATGGCCATGGAAATGGATTCCCATGGGCCCCCACGGGGGCCCATGGGTGACCTTTTCCATGGAAGTACTTCTTCGGGAGTGGGTTTCACGGCTCAATGGCTAGGCCGGCTAGGAGCCGATGGCCATCCATACCGTATCACTCGGCTTGCCGAGAGTTACTGTGAGGAAGGCCCGGACTGTGACGTCATGTATTTTAGCCCCCCATGATGCCATAGATCTGGCCCCTGGAATAGCCACGGCGCAAGCCATGCCATCCCTTGCGGGTCCGTATGGCTTCCCTGGCTATCCAGGAGTATCTTCAGCTCCGGCCATTACCCCACCAGTGAATGTGGTTGAGGACAACGAAGGCCCTAGGCTCGTCGAACATTAACAGGTGGCCACCGAGGAAGACTGGTTGGATGCTTGCCAATGGCTGGTGAACATCAAGCCAGAACGCCAGGTGGATCCACCGGCTTCCCAGCGGGACCAGCGCCCGTGGTTGGGAGGGAAACCGGTGACGAGCACCATGTCATCTCTGCCGTATGCGGAGCATATCGTTGATATGTTCACTGCGGCAGAGACGTCCATTCTGCAGAAAGGACGCCTTGCGAAGGCCCCTCGCGAGGTGGCGCGGCGCTGCCGTATAAGTTCTGATCTATATCAGAAGTATGGCATCGTTCCAAAGCCTTGCACGGATGACCATACGGCTTTGGCGAAGACACGCGGCCTGGGTCCCGCGCTGCGGGACACGGAGGAAAGTATGAGAGGAGCCATCTTGGCTCTCGCATGTTTCCCAGCTGCTACAGGGGGTAGTAGCAGCATCCGTGGTCCGCCAAACCTCTCCTCTTGCAGTCCAGAGAGCCATCCAGGATGGCATTAACCTGGCTCTGGACTGCATGACGAGATCCGTAACCAGGAGTTTACGGGCGAGGCGCACATTTGCCCTTGACAATTTGTTCCCCTCGCAGGACCTGTACAATCGGCTTCTTCGGATGCCGATGGCAGGTCCAGGGTTGTTTGGAGGTGAAGGATACCTGCACTTCCAACAAACCGTAAACCTGGTGAACAACCAGAGGGCACTGCGAGAGCAGTTTTAAGTGCTCTGCAGGGAGCGTGTTCGAGCAGCGCCCCCTGCCTTCCACCCTCAGCAGGCTAGAGGTGGTGGTGGCCTTGTCAGAGGCCGACCACCTACGCAGCATCGGCCATGGTAACAACAGCATAAGCCAGCTAGGGGGGAGCGCAGGCTCCTCCAGCGCAACCCGCCAGACAGCATGCATACCGAGGTGCGCATGGCGCTGGTAGAGGAGCGCGGGGTTCTGGTCGTGGGAGCCGAACCTGATGGGTTGCCTCTCAAAAAAGACCACACCAGTGCTGCTAGGACAGCCACCAGCGACAGGGCTTCTCTTGCACTGCTCGGGTCCATCTCAATCCTTAGGTGCACCCATGGGAGGCTGGGTGGCCTTCCACATGCAAGAGTGGGAGCGGGTTACTCAGGACCGCTCAGTCTTACGATGGCTTTCAGTCGGTTACCATCCAGACTGGATGTCAAATCAGCCATCATGCCTGTCTCTGGTTCCAATCTGGACTCAAAATCCAAGAGATCCAGATCAATGGTTGTGTATAGAGGAGGAAATTCAATCCCTCATACTAAAACACGCTATTCAACCGGCACAAAAATGTCCGGGTTATTATTCAACCGTGTTCCTAGTGACAAAAAGCACTGGGGGGATGGAGACCAATTCTCAACCTCAAACCTCTCAACAGGTTTATCCTCACACCAAGTTTCAAAATGGAAACTGTGAGAACGGTGTTAGCAGGATTGAGGAAGGGAATGTGGACAGCATCAATAGATCTAAAAGATGCCTATTTTCACATTCCCATTGCGAAGAGCTTTCGTCGGTTCCTGAGATTTGCATTTCAGGGCCGCCAATGGGAATTCAGGGTTCTCCCATTATCGATGGCTCCTCGGGTCTTCACTCGAGTGGTCCAAGCTATGACGTCATACCTCCGCAGGAGACACATAGCAATCCACACATACATAGACGACTGGCTGTTAAAGGCACACACTATAAAAAAAGTCTATCATCAAATCTGGAGATAGTTTTGAAAACTCTTACAGATCTAGGCTGGATAATCAACTTTCAAAAGTCAGAGCTGACTCCATCCCAGAAGTTTGTTTACCTGGGCATGTTCTTCGATCTAGAGATAGGATGTGTTTATCCATCGAGAGAGAGAGTAGAAATACTCTTTCACATCAAGAGTATACTTACCTCCCTAATACTTTTGATATTGCTAAATATCGGCTTTCACTCAATAAATACTCAGATTAAAACAGTTAGGTGCCCCTACTGGGCAGGGAGTCAGAGCGTAGTCTGGCGGATGCCAGCCCCACCACCGCGCATGCGCAGACTAGCACTTCCTCTTTGCTAATTTATTGGCAGAGAGTCTACACATGTTTTTGTGCTAGAGCTTTTCTTTACTCAATTCATAGTCTTTTTGTGTGAATTTGGAAGTGATTATCCCTGATAAAGATGGCAGAAAGGATGACTTCGCCAGAGGAGGGCCCAGGACCTTTAAATCAGGTGACTTCTAGTAAAATTAGCGAGTTTTTCTCCCGGTGTAATGTGTTTCCGGGACTCGCGTTTACCGTGATAAGCGCCTTGTTTAGTTGGTTTATTTCAACTAGGTGCTATATAATACTAATCTCTCTTTGTGTTTATGTCCACAGGTCTGTGTGACGATATGTAATGGACATCACATCAGCAGAGGGTTTGTTTCTCTCCACAATGGTTCCATTTCCTACTAATACTGTTAGGTTATCTAACCAAAAATTTTATGTCCAGTGAGTCGGAGGCCTAGTATAAAGGTCTTCTCACTTTGCCCTCTTGATCCAATTCCTTCCCCTATAGGTGGAGAGAGTTAAGAGGCGTTCAGTTGGTGGAGTGCTCCAGTTCATCACGTTGGATGGTTTGTCTATACAAAGTGTCAGGTATCTAATTATTGATATGAGGTGATGTTAATTATTTAGAGAGGAAAGGGAGATAATTAACAGTATTTGCCATTGTTATCAGTATATATCTGATGGTTGTGTAGTCGAAATGTCCATTCTGCACATGTTCTGGTTAGAGATACAATTCGTCCTTGCACTTGGATGTTTGTTGGGGATCGATTTTTTCCTGTCATAGGATTAATGACGTCATAATCAGCCTTGCTCTTTTTTAACAATTAAAGTTTGTCCAAAGCTGGTTTTCTGATGAATATTGATCTTTATGATCATTTCCTTCTCTTGAGTTGGTGAGTTTCTGAGCTTAACTAGATTGCTCATACTCCTCGTCCTTTGCCCTGTTTCAGAGACCTGGTTGTGCGTCCTGTGGACGGTTTTTGAAGGACAAGTTTGTGCCTCATCTCTGTTATCAGTGTAGCCCCTGTGGTCCCTTGCTTAATTGCGAGATATGTAAGCACCGGGTGGGGGGGGGGGGGGCGAGCTAATGTCCGAATTCTTGTGCTTGCAGGCGGTGGACATGGAGGCCTTCCGGACCGAGATGTTGGGAGAGATGAGGAGGACAATAAAGGATTTGGTTCCAGAGTTGCTTCGTGGCATGCTTCCTGGACCAAATCCTTTGCTGTCCTCATCATCTGCTTCGGAGCAGGTAATCCCCACCTCTGAATCACCTTTCCTTAGTACGCTTCCGTTGTTCGAAGATTCAGAGGTGGCCCCATTAGAGGGGGCGTTCCACGACCCTGGCAGCAGGCTTATTGCCGCGCCCAATAGGGACCGTGGACGGTTGTCGCTGGAACCCGCGGGCTGCTTATCAGTCCAGGGCTATCCGCACACCGCGGGTGCCAGTACCTCGTATGGCACCTTCCCTGGCCAGTCCGGGTTAGCTCTCTTTGCTGACCCGGAGTCTAATCTGTCTGGCCAGGAGGATGAGGATTACCTGTTGGGGTCGCCGTCTGAGGACGTGGCCATGGATTATGACGTCTGTGCACCCCTCGCGGGGAATACAGGCGACTTATTCCACGGTTCTACTCACGCAGGGGTAGAATCCACGGTTCAGACTGTGGCCCTGGGCGCTGAGGGCCAGCGTTACCGCATACCTCGGCTTACCGAGAGTGTCGCTGGTGCTGGCCGGGGCCGTGGTGGGGCGGTATGTGCCCCGCGCTCTACCACGGCGCCTGCTCCTGGTCAAGCCAGTGAGATTAGCATGCCGGTGTTGTCAGGCCCGCATGCTCTCCCTGGCTTGCCAGGGGTATCAGCGTATCCGCCGTCAAGCTCTGTTGCTTGCGCTCAGGAGGAAGACGAAGGCCCCCGTCTTGTAGAGCGCTCGCAGCTAGCCACGGAGGAGGATTGGTCTGACGCTTGCCAGTGGTTGGTGAGTGTTAGACCAGATCTGCCCGTGGAGCAGTCGGCTAGCCAGCTTGACCACAGACCGTGGTTAACTGGTAAGCCTACTGCTAACGCTATGCCTTCTCTGCCGCTGGCAGAGCATGTCGTTGACATGTTCGAGGCGGCGGAGACGTCCATTAAGTCGAGTGGACGTCTCGCGAAGGCCCCGCGCGAGGTGGCCAGGCGTTGCCGCATCGTGCCCCTGGATTACCAGCGGTACGGTGTGGTACCTAAGCCGAGCGTGGATGACCGCGCGGCTTTGGGTGAGGATGCGCGGCCAGGCTCCCGTTCTGACACGGGAGTCTTGTGTTCGAACGCGTTGCGTTCAGCAAATACCGCGTTGCGTGATGCGGAGGAGAGTGGGAGGGCTTCGATTGCCGCTCTGTCCCACGTCTCCCAGCTGTTACAAGGGGTAGTAACAGCATCCGCCTCGCGCCAGCCAAGTCCGGTCACAGTCCAGCGAGCCATCCAGGATGGTATCAACCTGGCTCTGGACTGTATGACTCGGGCGGTGACCAGGAGTGTCCGGGCAAGGCGCACATTTGCCTTGGACAATCTGTGCCCGTCCCAGGACCTGTACAATAGGCTACTGCGTATGCCTATGACAGGTCCTGGTCTCTTTGGAGGTGAGTGATGTAGGCACCTCCAGGAGACGGTTACTCTGGTAAATAACCAGAGGGCGCTGCGCGAGCAGTTTGAGGTGCTTCGTCGTGCTAACGTTCGCGCCGCACCCCCTGCGTATCGTCCCCTGCAGGCTCGAGGTGGTGGTGGCCAGGTCAGAGGCCAACCACCATCGCAGCGTCGGCCTCGGCCGCGTGCGATTCGGCCAGCAGCGAGGGGGGGGCGCAGGCTCCTCAGGCGCAGTCAGCCAGGCAGCCGCCCGCGCACCGAGGTGCGCGCGGTGCTGGTCGTGGCGCGCGAGGATCTGGGCGTGGTAATCGTTCCTGATGGGACGGTTACCGCGGTGAGAACCGCTCCGGTGTTTCTGGCAAAGGAGACAGTGCCGCTCTTGCACTCCTTATGTCCACCTCTATCCCTGGGTGGACCGGTGGGAGGCCGGCTAGCCGACCACATGCAAGAGTGGGAACGGTTAACTCAGGACCGTTTAGTCTTGCGATGGCTTTCAGTCGGGTATCATCCCGATTGGATGACAGGCCCGCCATCGCGACTGTCTCTAGTGCCGATCTGGACTCCAAATCCGAGAGATCCAGAGCAAAGGTTGTGTATCGAGGAGGAAATAAATTCCCTCATACAAAAAGGAGCTATTCAGCCGGCACAAAGGTGTCCGGGCTTCTATTCAACCCTGTTCTTAGTAACAAAAAACACCGGAGGGTGGAGACCAATTCTCAACCTCAAGCCATTGAACAAGTTCATAGAGACGCCCAGTTTCAAGATGGAGACTGTGCGCTCGGTGTTGGCGGGGTTAGAGAGGGGAATGTGGACAGCGTCGATAGATTTGAAGGACGCTTATTTCCACATCCCCATACACAGGAGTTTCCGTCGCTTCCTGAGATTTGCATTCCAGGGCAGACAGTGGGAATTCAGGGTGTTACCCTTCGGAATTTCCACGGCTCCTCGGGTTTTCACCCGTGTGGTTCTTGCGATCACCGCATACCTCCGCAGGAGAAGCATAGCAGTCCACACGTACATAGACGACTGGCTGTTGAAAGCGCACACCCAGGAAAGTTTATCGGCCAGTCTGGAGATTGTTTTGAAGACTCTCACAGACTTGGGCTGGATGATCAATTTCCCAAAATCAGAGCTGACTCCATCCCAGAAGTTTGTTTACCTGGGGATGTTCTTCGATCTAGAGACAGGATATGTTTTTCCTACTAAGGAGAGAGTTCAGAAACTCATCTCATTGATTCAGTCAGTGTGCGACAGTCGTCATGTCCTGGCACAGGTTTACTTGAGAATGCTGGGGTTGATGGTTTCATTGGAACCAGTCATTCCTCAGGCCGCCTTACACAGGCGGCCGATCCAGTTATTTCTCATGACACAATGGACCCAGAGTACAGGTTCGCTGGACTCGAACGTGTCAGTGTTGGTGCCTCTGATTCATCACCTGCAATGGTGGTTGTACACAGAGAATCTCTTGGTGGGGGTTATGCTAACCCCTCCCCACCCTCAGGTGACTGTGTATACAGATGCATCGATGGAGGGCTGGGGAGCTTGCCTGGAAGAATCCACGATATCAGGGCTTTGGAATCTGGAACAGTCAAAGGAACATATAAATCTACTGGAGCTAAGAGCAGTAGTCCTGGGCCTGGAACATTTCTTACAGAAAGTTCAGGGAAAGATTGTTCTTATTCGTTCAGACAACTCAACAGTTGTGACTTACATAAACCGCCAGGGCGGAACGAAGTCGCCCAGTCTCTGTATGATGACATGGGGACTGCTTTGTTGGTGCCTGGATCACCAGATTACCTTGAAAGCAGTTCATATTCCGGGAAGGTTAAATCTGCTAGCAGACTCATTGAGCCGGAGGATGAGTGTTTTACCCACGGAATGGCAACTAAATCAATGTGTGGCGGATCGTCTGTTCGACCATTGGGGGAAACCCAACATCGATTTGTTCGCGACGAAGAAGAATGCGAAGATGACGACGTACGTCTCTCCGATTCCGGATCCAAGCGCTTTCGCAACAGATGCGTTAGCTATCAGCTGGGGGAGAATGTATGCATACGCATTCCCTCCAGCAATCCTGATTCCAAGAATTCTTCAGAAAATCAGACAAGAGGAATGCCAAGTACTTCTGATCGCCCCGGATTGGCCAAGCCGATCATGGTATACGGATCTGCTGGACCTTCTGGTCTGCAATCCGGTTCCTCTGCCTCTGATGGACAAAATTATCTTCCAGGGCAAGGCCCTTCACAACAATCCGTCAATGTTCAGATTGACTGCGTGGATGTTGTCAAGGAATCTAGAATTAAGGAGGGCATTTCTGAGCAAGCAGCCATGTTTATGGCCAAAGCCAGGAGGGGGTCAACCTCCAGAGCATATAATTATAAAATCAACAGATTTGCAGAATGGTGCTCAAAAAGATGTATTGATCCAATGGATTCATCTATTCAGGTAGTAGCTGATTTCCTCTGTCACCTGTATGATGTCTATAGCCTCAAGCCTAACTCTATTGCTGGTTATAAGTCAGCTTTAATGTCTGTTATTCCTTGCTTGGCTAAGAGGGGAAGTGATGAAGTAAATACATTAAATGTATTAATTAAAGGCATGGGCAATCTAAGACCAAGGAATCCCCCTGTGAATCCGTCTTGGAGTTTATCGCTAGTGCTTCAAGTATTAGGTGATAAGCCTTTTATACCACTTAGTTCCATTTCTATGAAACTATTAACACTGAAGACTGTGTTTTTAATTGCTGCGGCCTCGGCTAGGCGTAGAAGTGAAATTCATGCCTTATCAGCCGAGGATGACCGTTTTGTTGTTTCAGGGGAAGGCCTTAAGCTGCTACCTAGGATTAATTTCTTGGCTAAGAATCAGTCGTTGAAATATCCAGGTCAACCTATTGTTTTGCCTGCTTTAACTAGATATGATCCTAATTCTAAAGCATGGTGTCCCGTCCGGGCGCTTCTCCGGTACAAACAACGTACATCGGAGTGGCGCACCGACCAGTCGGCGTTATGGTTGTCATATATTGAACCCCATGGCAGGCTTCTAAGGACACCATTTCCAGGTGGATTGTAGAATGCATTCAGTTTTGTCATAAATCCGCCACCGGGAAGCAGGTTGACGTGGCCAAGGCTCACAGTGTCCGCGGCGTAGTGACATCCACTGCCCTATTTAATGGGGTCGCTGTGGATGATATTATGTCGGTGGCTCAGTGGCACTGTGAGTCAAGTTTTACAGACCATTATCTCCGTGACACCTCTAATCCTCTCGCCTTGTCGATTTTGAAAAAATAACTAGGCTTATATTTTTGATGAGGTTTCCTCATTGCTTATATATTTCACAATTAATTTATGGAAACAACCACTTTTTTGGGACTGCATCATTCTTCACCAATGGGAAGATGATGTCAGCAGCCTTTTCAACAAGGTCAGTCTTGTGCATGGGTTGTCCATTGTTGATTGTCTTGTCACGTTACCCGTTATTAATATGATGGTGGTTTTGTGTATTTATCTGGTTTATTGTTGAGAGTATACGAAAAGGGAGTTTTTTCGTCTCTGTCCTGTAGTACATGGCACTTGTACGTAGAGAGCGTATAGGACATTGAGGTCATTCGACTCTTCCTCCCAGGAAGGAGGGGGGGAGCGCATATGACATTCGGTCATCTCTCATACATCGGTGGTGTTATCCGATGGCTAGTCAAATCCTGACTGTTTTTTCATACAGTTTCAGAAGTTTAAGTGCCTTAAACGCAGAAAAGCGTATAGGGATGAGCTGGTCTTTTGACCTCGCCTCCCTCCCGCCGAATTCACTGTCGAATTCTGGCAATATCAAAAGTATTAGGGAGGTAAGTATACTCTTGATGTGAAATAAACGAAATCAAGGATTTCTTTTTTCACGAGAGAGTTGATACTTACCTCCCTAGATACGGACCCGGCCTCTCCACCCCACAGAGGCTCGGTCTTCAGGCTCTTAATAGTTGCATGTGTATCAGCCAATAAATTAGTCAGAGGAAGTGCTAGTCTGCGCATGCGCGGTGGTGGGGCTGGCATCCGCCAGACTACGCTCTGACTCCCTGCCCAGTAGGGGCACCTAACTGTTTTAATCTGAGTGTTTATTGAGTGAAAGCCGATATTTAGCAATATCAAAAGTATTAGGGAGGTAAGTATCAACTCTCTCGTGAAAAAAGAAATCCTTGATTTCGTTTAATCTCAGGCATACAGTCAGTGTGCAACAGTCGTTATGTCCTGGCACGGGTTTACTTGAGAATGTTGGGGTTGATGGTTTCTTTGGAACCAGTCATTCCTCAGGCAGCCTTACGCTGGCGGCCGATCCAGTTATTTCTCATGACACAGTGGACCCAGAGTACGGGTTTCCTGGACTCAAAAGTGTCAGTGTTGGAACCTCTTATTCACCACCTTCAATAGTGGATGAAGAGAGAAAATCTCCTGGCGGGGGTGACGTTGTCACCTCCCCACGCTCAGTTAACGATGTACACAGATGCATCAATGGAGGGATGGGGAGGTTGCCTGGAAGAAAATAAAGTATCAGGGCTTTGGAATCTGGATCAGTCAAGAGAACATATCAATCTGCTGGGAAGGCGAGCAGTAGTCTTAGCCATGGAACACTTCCTAGAGAAGGTCAAGGGCAAGAGTGTTCTGGTTCGATCAGACAGTACAACAGTAGTGACTTACATAAACCGCCAGGGCGGAACGAAGTCGCCCAGTCTCTGTATGAAGACGTGGAAACTGCTTTGCTGGTGCCTAGATCATGGGATTCTCTGAAAGCAGTTCATATTCCGGGACGGCTAAATCTATTAGCAGACTCATTGATCCGAAGAATGAGCATTCTTCCCACGGAATGGCAACTAAATCAATGTGTGGCAGATCGCCTGTTCAACCACTGGGGCAAGCCCAACATAGATTTATTCGCAACGAACAAGAATGTGAAGATGACGACGTACGTCTCTCCGATTCCAGATCTGAGCGCTATTGCAATCGATGCGTTAGCTATCAGTTGGGAGGGAATGTATGCATACTCATTCCCGCCGGCAATCCTGATTCCAAAGGTTCTCCAGAAAATCAGGCAGCAGGAATGCCAAGTGCTTCTGATCGCCCCAAATTGGGCAAGCCGATCATGGTATGTGGATCTGCTGGACATTCTGGTCTGCAATCCTGTTCCTCTGCCTCTGATGGCCAACATAATCTTCAAGGGCAAGGACTTGCACAACAACCCGTCAATGTTCCAATTGACTGCGTGGATGTTGTCAAGGAATCAGCAGTTAAGGAGGGTTTTTCTGAGCAAGCAGCCATGTTTATGGCAAAAGCCAGAAGGAGGTCAACCTCCAGAGCATATAATTATAAAATTAACAGATTTGCTTAATGGTGCTCAAAAAGATGTATTAATCCAATAGAAGCATCTATTCAGGTAGTAGCCGATTTCCTCTGTCACCTTTTTGATGCCTATAGTCTCAAGCCTAACTCTATTGCTATCTACAAGTCAGCTTTAATGTCAGTTATCCCTTGCTTGGCTATTAGGGGAAGTTATGAAGTATGTAATCTAAATACTTTAATCAAAGTCATGGGTAATCTAAGACCAAGGAATCCTCCAGTGATCCCGTCTTGGAGTTTATCGTTAGTACTTCAAGTATTAGCAGATAAACCCTTTGAACCACTAAGCACCATTTCCATGAAAATGTTGACGCTTAAAACAGTTTTTCTGATTGCTGCAGCTTCAGTCAGACGAAGAAGTTAAATACATGCTTTGTCAGCAGAGCCAGACCGTTTTGTGGTGACAAGGGAAGGCCTTAGGCTTCTACCTAGAGTTAACTTTATGGCGAAGAACCAGTCTTTAAAATATCCTGGTCAGTCTATAGTTTTACCAGCTTTGTCTAGGTTTGATCCTAATTCAAAGGCTTGGTGTCCCGTCCGTGCATTAATGTGTTATAAACAACGTACACAGGAATGGTGGACAGACCCTAGTGCTTTATGGCTATCTTACATTGAACCCCATGGGAGAGCTTCTAAAGATACCATTTCTAGGTGGATTGTGGAATGCATCCAGCATTGCCACAAAGCCGCCACGGGTAAACAAGTTGACATGGCCAAGGCTCACAGTGTCCGTGGCGTAGTGACATCCACGGCTCTGTTTAACGGAGTGCCGGTGGATGACATTATGTCAATAGCACAATGGCACTGTGAGTCTAGTTTTACAGATCATTACCTACGTGACACGTCAAATCCACTTGCCTTATCGATTTTACATAAACGTTAAATCTGTATATAAATTTGTAAATATTGTACATAAGGCCATTGACTCACACACCGTGCAATTTAGTGGGGGGGAATCCCCGCTTTTCCGTACTGTACCTATCATCGCCAGCGGTGATCAAAGGGGAATCTCGTCAAAATAGGTTAGTCCTATATTTGGTGATGGTTATTTTTTGTCACATTTTTTATATTACTTACTAAAATGGTGATGGTTTTGTGTTCTTTGTGGTTCCATCTGAGAGTATGCGAAATGAAGCTTTTGTCCGATGTCTTATATTACTTTAGCACGAGTACATAGAGAGCGTATAGGACACTGAGGTCATCGCTCCCTTTTTAAAAGAGGGGGGGGAGCGGATGTGAAACCGTCATTACTCTCAACATCGGTCGTGTTATCCGATGTCCAAATCATTTCCTGATTGTGTTTACATACGCAATTTCAGATTTTGTTGTGCTCCAAAAGCAAAAGCTTGCTCTTCCAAGGATGAGCCAGTCTTCTGACCGTCGCCTCCCTCCCGCCGAATTCTCTTACGAATTCTGGCTATATCATAAAGTATCAGGGTGGTAAGTATACTCTTGATGTGAAATAAACGAAATCATGGATTTCTTTTTTTCACGAGAGAGTTGATACTTGCCACCCTGATACAATCCCAGCCTCTCCGCCCCACAGAGGCTCGGTCTATCGGCGTTTTATGTTGCAATTAGGTCAACCAATATTTTGGAATAAAATGAGTCAGCCCTGCGCATGTGCGAGTTTGGGCTGCACATCCGCTGGACTGTCAGTTGTGTAACCTGCCCAGTGGGGGGTGGTTTCTTTTTAATTCTGAGTATTATTGAAGCTAGGTCGATATTTAGGAAATATCATAAAGTATCAGGGTGGTAAGTATCAACTCTTGTGAAAAAAGAAATCCATGATTTCGTTTATGTCACACATTAGTTCATGTCACAAACACATATTAGGTCATGTCACATTCACATATTCTACACATTAGCTCATGTCACAATCATATATGTCACACATTAACTGATGTCACAATCACATGTCACCCAAGCTCATGTCACAATCACATGTGCCACACACTAGGTGATGTCAAAATCACATATATCACATTAGCTGATGTCACAATCACATATATCACACATTAGCTGATGTCACAATCACATATGTCACACACAAGCTCATGTCAATCAAAATTACGTAGCTCTGTCGCGTAAATCAAAAGGCGTCACAAAGTATATGAATTGTATCTTGTATGAATTTATAATTTACTAAATGTTTTGTTGAATATTTTGGAACTAATTTGATTGGGAGCTGTTGCTGCCTTAAGCCAGCTTACCTCTGTAGTTACTTTGGAATTTAGATTCTGAGAACTCAGGTTTCAACGTTTCAAATCGATTCCAATATGAAGAAAAAATGGGTGAGGGCTTAGCTAGAAATGGGTGGGTGCTTAGCTAGAAATGATTACCTCTTGATTTGATGTAAACATTTGCGTTATTATCAGTTTCAAAGAAACAATTGATTTTGCATAGAATCGTCAAACAGACTCCTATAGTGTAACAAGAGCGGGAGAGTTTTAATTCTGTGTTTTTGCTCACATAAACATCGATAAATATACCAGATAAAAGTCAAAAGAATGTTAACATTAATGGCTGACATGTCAAATTATTTGTGACATAACCTTATCAGTCATATGGATTGTAAAATATTTTCTGAAATTTGCTCACTTGTTTTATTGTCTTCAGACACCCGAGCGAGTCAGGTGAGCAGTACAATGGGAAGTGTCAGATCTGCACCCGTCTCTCTGCCTCGCTCACCTCCAACAAGACAAGCAACATCTAGTCCAGCTAGACCTAAGAGTCATACCCTCCCCAAACCTGTGCCTCGAACAATGTCACCTTCTGCAGACCGACGGTCACCAGCTGCTGGACATCGGCCACTCCAGAGTATGAACAGCACTGGGTATGTATTTAACCCTGTAATGGCAAAATTTGGTCAAGAAAATCTACTAATTTGTTTATTGAATTTCCATTTGCAGGCCAAGAGAATATTATTTTAGAATACTGCAGAGACCGGTTTTTGCCTGTTTCATCGTGAATTGGGGACTGGGTGGTGGTCTCAGTCTTTGTGACATTTACCATCAGGGTCTCATTCAATCTGACATTTAAAATCAGGGTTTCATTTTATGTGACAATGGACCTTCCCAGTTTATCCATCCATCATATGATGTCATAATCAACTACGTAATGTGTAGGATGATGTCATAATCATGGCATGAATGACTTAATTTAGTTCGTCTTAAACGCTTAATAGTCCAAGACATTGTACGAATTGTATGGCTACTATATATTTAATAAACATTTTGACAAATATTTTGAAGCTAATTTGACTAGGCGCAACAGTGTCCAGCAAATTAGTTTCAAAATATTCAACAACTTATCTGTATAGTTTTCTGGAAATTGATAGTCAGGGAGTTCAGGGGTCGATCGATCCCAACACGAGCGAGGTGTGGGTGGAGCTTAGCTAGAGATGAGTTTCTCCTTCAATTTGACATTATATCATCATTCTCACAATCCGCGTAATTAGTGAAGAAAAACATGAACAGTATTAAGCTGTGTATATAATTTTGCTGTTAATATTTTAAAGGTGCATATTCAAACCACAATTCTCTAAATAAAATTATTTAAATTGTATACATTTAGAAGCTTAAATTGTATAACTCAATGTAATGAAACGAAATAAATCCTAGCATATGATGATTTTATTCTGTATAACTTAACATAATTTTTTAATTGTGAAGTTGAAATAGGTGCACGTGTCTCTAATTCAATTTCACAACTTAAAAAAATTATATTAATTTATACCTAATGAAATCATCATATGTTAAGATTTATTTCGTTTCATTGCATCTACCCACACAATTTAAGCCTCTAAAAGTATAGAATTTTAACAATTTTATTTTCAAGCATTTCGGTGTGAATATGCACCTTTAAGCATCATATAATTGTCTGTGTATCTCAGCTCCACGACAGAATGGACGAGTACCCAGTGGGAATCTGAGGATGAGGTTGATTCTGCAGCTGAAGATGAGGCCCGGCCCCCTCCAGTTCACCCGAGAGAGCCTGCGGTCATTCCAACAGCTATTCCTCGACTGCAATCGGCCGCTCCACGTGGCACAAAATCACCAGAGCTAGATGATGATTGGGACTCGGATATAAGGTAATATTGATCCTTTAACCCTCGAATTTGTTCAATAAAATTTCAAATTTTTTCCTTTAAAATGTTAATTTGGAAACGAAGAGACTATTTTTGAAAATTTACCACTGGAATGACTGGCTCTGTTATCAAGCCAGTCATTCCAGTGGTAAATTTTCAAAAATAGTCTTCTCTTGGTCTGCAAATGAACATTTCTCAAGACCACTGCTGAAGCCGTTTTTGGCTGATATGAGTGTTAAATGGTTAATGGCCAGCCCAGCCAAAAACAATACAATACACTTGAGAAATGCCCATTTGCAGACCAAGAGAAGTATATCTTTGAAAACTTTTCACCGGAATTATTAACTCGATAATCATTGTCTCTTCATCTGCAAATGGACATTTGATCTTTTATAATTTTGAGCACATAAAGTTGTTTCCTGAGGATCAGATGGAGTACCATTACAGGCCAAGATATGACTACTTAGGAAAATTGGCACCGGAATAACTATCGAAAGATTTATTCTTGCAGTAAATTTTAAAAATTAGTCCGCATCGATTTTCCGTGTAACTTGTTATCCGTCTTCTATCATCCATCAACAATAGTGGCTCATTTTGCTATTTATTGATTGATTCCGACCAAATTTAACGGATATCGGCTTTTTGTCGATCTATCTTCTAGTTGATGTCTTCTCGTTGTTTTAGTGATTTAGAGGAAGTTCCAATGACGAAGAAGCCGGTTCCACAAAAAGGTCCTGTAGTGGCCAGTATTCAGCGCTCAATAGAGGCACAGCTATATGTAAGTTAATGGATTAATATAGTTTTAGGTAGGCCCTATCCATCTCTAGCTTAAGCTCTATTCATGCTTTACCCATGTTTGGATTGATCGATCCCTGCACTCCCTGACTCAATTACCAGAAAACTATATTATAAAATATAAATATTTTGAAACTAACTTACTTGACTGGGTGCTATTGCTGCCCAGTCAAATTAGTTTCAAAATATTCAACAGAATGTTTATTAAATAGCAAAACCATATAATTGTTACAACTTGACAGACTATTAAGCATTTATGAGAGACTTAATCACGTCATTCATGATTGATTATGATGTCAGCCTACATGTGACATAGATGATTATGACATCGTATTATTGACTGAGAGACTGGATTCCTCTATTAACCATTTAATGGTCATACCGGCCCAAACCAGCCTCAGTTATGGTCTTGTAAAATGGCCAAGAGAATACAATTTTTGCAAATTTACCACTGGATTGACTGGCTCGATAACCGAGCCAGTCAATCCAGTGATAAATTTTCAAAAATTAGATTCCTTTGGCCTGTAAATGGACATTCAATAGGCAGATATTTAAATTTTCTTGAAAAAGATTTTACCATTAAAGGGTTAATTGTCAAGCATTGTGAACTGTATTGATCTCAGGCGTCTGACATGGCACCATTTACAACAAAACATGTGTGACGCTTAATTGCTACGACAAGACAGCTTAGTCCAAAAATGTCGAAAGATCTGACTAACAGACCGATCAAATTATACCATTTGTGTGTGACAACTAAGCTTCACAATGATCCAGCAGATAAAAGTTGACAAATCTTAACTACTAGAGGGTTAACTTGGCTAAAGAGTTGTTTAATATCAAGTAATAAATCTTATAGACTTCATGGGAAATTATGTTCATTACTTGCAGCGCATTGTCAGAGAACAACTCTTAAAATCAGCCTACAGCCATGCCTCAACCCATTAACTCTCAAATTTGTTCAAAAAACAGAAGACTATTTTTAAAAATTTAACACTAATGACTGGCTTGGTGATCGAGCTAGTTATTCCAGTGGTAATTTTCAAAAATAGTCTAGTCTTGGTCTGCAAATGGGCATTTCTCAAGACCAAGCGCTGCAGAAGCCATTTTTGGCGGATATAAGTGTTAACGGGTTAATGTCACGGCCGCCAAAAGCAACCTTTGCAGTGCTCTTGAGGAATGTCCATTTGCAGGACAGAAGACTATTTTTGAAATTATGCCACTGGAATGACTTAGTCCATGACCGAGCCAGTCATTCCAGTTGTAAATATTTTCAGTTATTCCAGTTGTAAATTTTCAAAAATAGTTTTCTCTTGACCTGCAAACGGACATTCAATAAGAACATTTCTATATTTGCTTCACAAAGTTTGACCATTAAACGCCTTATGTATACTCTTGTGGATTTCAATCTGATTCAGCAAAACCATGTAAGCATAAACCACGCTAATGCGATATATCCGTTTCATCCAGCAATGGTGACTGGTGGCGAATTTGCGTTTAACTCAACTTAGCCGTTCATATCTCATGTTTGGTTAATCATACTAGAGCCAAACCTGGACCGATACATCCTGATAATGAGAGGTCCTGACACAATGACGACAGCAAAAGGTCAAAGGTTGTTGTGACATTGGTAAAAACCTTGGATTTTTTTCGACATATCTTTTTGTGTTTAGCTCACCGTAGTGAATTGTGTCTCATATTTGGTTAATCATACTGAACCCAAGCTTAGACATATGCTTCCTTATAATGAGAGGGCATGAAACAATGGCTTTGTGTCAAAAGGTCAAAAGTCATGATGACTAATATGTGTATTGATAGGCCTTCTCTTGTTTAGTCTTGTCTATGCAAGTAGAATTGTATTTGAAGTCAAGTAGATTGCAATGTCGTTCAGTCAAATTTCATGGTTGGCATTGCAAATTCAACCCCTCGAAATCGACAATAGCTAGTCAAGAGAAATAGAATAGTAGATTCTGTACAGGTGTTAGTTGATGTACATGTTGCATTTTATCTTGTAACAGAATAGAAGCATTAAGAAGCCGGCAGGGTCTGTGGATACTCTGGTGGGCTATGCAGCTCAGGACCGAGGTTCATCACCAGATATTCCTGAGATACCGGTAAGAACTACAGCACTGTTATGGGGATCAAAAGATCAAGTATAAAAATTCCATCTCTTACACGTGGTAGTGGTCCGAAACCATTTGTGGATTTCGTGTTATGTGAGTTACCCAGTTATGTGTGTATAGCAAAATGAAATAAATATATTGGGCTCTGAAAAAGTGAATGCATGACGATTTGCGATGGCACACAAGTAACTGCATGTTCTAGTTATATAGGTCTACAGTGCAACTCACAAATAGTTTAACATGTTTCTGAAACAAAATAAAATGTAGGCAAAAGCAACAATGCCTTCCAATTTCAGTTATGTTCAAAATACTCAACAGAATATTTCTTACATCGTGTTCAAAATTGCATGGTTTCTGTTTTTGTTTTGTAAACATATTAACATATTTATGAGCTGTACTGTAGTTAATTGGGTGATTGATAATAATGGCATGTGAGGGTTAGATAGCTGGTCAGAGCCCTAACTCTCTAGATTGATAGCCAGTCAGAGCCCTAACTCTCTAGATTGATAGCCAGTCAGAGCCCTAACTCTCTAGATTGATAGCCAGTCAGAGCCCTAACTCTCTAGATTGATAGCCAGTCAGAGCCCTAACTCTCTAGATCCAGTTTGTCTAGCTGATGGATCTGGTGATGCTTTCTTTTTCTGCCAAGGGGTGCACTTTGAGTCTGATAGTCAGAAGAAAGAACCTGGATGATCCTCTAAGTAATGCCATTTCTGGCCAGTGTCCAGGCTTTATTGAGATCTCTAGATATGGGCGTATCATATCGTTCATTCCAGTGTGGGTTGGTGGTGGAACAAAGGTGTTCCTAATAGAGGGGCTGCTCCTGGAGACATGATACATGTAGATGTCACTGTTGTAAAAACTTGCACAGAACTTAGCTAGAAATGGGCTGAGCATAGCTAGAAATGGGTGTGGCATAGCTAGAAAAAGGTCCCTGTAATGACAACCAATTCATTCTCTGGAGGGGGTGTATCTAAAGTCACTTTTCTCATACATATGGATGATAATTGCAACTTAACGTATTAAGTTAGTATTACATCCGATGGCTTTGCATAAATAGAGGGATCCATCTCTAGCTAAATCACGGCCATTTGTAGCTAAGCTTTGTCCATGTTCTGGGATCGATTTGAGAACTCTATTGTGGTGTCAAAAGGTGAATGTCATGGTGACCCAGTCAAAGAAATTATATTCCATTTCTGGATGATAACTTAAGCTCTACTAAAGGGATGTTCATCAAACTTGTCAAGTAAGTTTCCCTGGTGGTGGCTGAAGTGTTCATATTGCTTTTTTGTGTCACGATGTCAATGTTATGTGACCCAATGGAGGAATCCAGTTTGTACTTCGAAAAATACTTACCAGATGTACTATTATGATAATGTCTATTATCCAGTCTAGCTCAAAATAAACAATTAAAAAAACTCTGCACGCTCTTGGTCCTGCCCATACTGTGTCCGGGAATTACCATAGCCCTAGGTACCGAGTCAATTCCCAATCACAGACAGATTCGTCTATTTTGCTGACTTGTTAAGTCGCATGTTTTTCTATGCTGGATTTAAGCTAATTCTAGCGGATTTAAGCGTACTTTCGTGTTTTCATCGCTGGCTTCATGGAAGGAAAGGGAAAGTCATCACAGGGGCAGGTTGTATCAATCTAGAATTTATACATTCGTGCCGTAATGACTGATTAATATTTTGTTAAATTGACACATTATTTTTAAATGGTAGTGCCCATGATTAACGTTTTGTTTTGGCTTGGCGTGTCTATGCACTCTGTTTTATGCTGATCTTTAGCTCTCGCTTCATTGACGAGGGTGTTTGTAGCGATCAGTTTTTATTTCTTGGCTATTTTAACGTTAGTTAATTACCAAGTCGTGTTTATAAATTTTTTCAAATATTTCATTCCTAAAGACTTGATTATCATTAATCTAAGAGAAAGTTAATGTTTCTAAGTAATTTTAAGTTACAATCAAGTCAGTTGTGCGTGTTGCTCATCATTGTATGTCATGTGCAGCATTTTAATTCTTACTCTGTGTTCGTAGAAGCCGAAAGGCCAGGACACACTGTGCCATCGTTGCAACCGGTTCATGAAGCGCAAGTTTTCTGGACATCACTGCGTGGCTTGCGCGAAGTGCAAGGTTGGGCGTCCTTGCGATGTGTGTGCTAAGTGGTCGTCGGAGTTTGATCGTGATCGGCGTGCTTGTTTGGAGAGGATCGCGAGGGACAAGGTGGCCAAAGTGGATCAGGTGTCAGTTAAAGGTCTGGAAGAACGTCTGAATGAGCGCATGGACTCAGCATTGGGTGTATGGGCGGCCCAATTCAAGGCGATGTTCAAGTCTTTCCAGTCCACAGTTCCGGAGATGCAGGCTGATGCATGGCAACGTATCGGTGGTCCGGCCAGTTCTGTGGAGGAACGAGCACCTGTCCTTCCTCCTGCTTTGAAGAGCTCAAGAGCCGACGGCGGAGGAAGTAGAGCTTCTGATGGAAGATTCCGGCATGCCGGATCTTTCGCAGAGGGCAGGACCGAGTTCGTCCCAAGGGTCTCCCTCGGGTTTTGTACGGGTCTGCCAGCAGGGTGGTTATGTCGACATTCCGTCGAGCATCTTCCACCCGGACTTCGCTCAACCCACCCTGCCATTGGAGCCATTGTTTTTGCGGTTCCTGTCGGCATCTCGCGGTTCCTGTCGGCATCTCGGCGGCAGTAAGCAGGGCTCCTCTTGGAGTTCCGTCACCTGCCGTAGTAAAGGCGGCTGTAGTCCCGGCTCCCGCGATGGAGCTGATGGACTGCGGTGAATCCGTGTTCTACTTCGAATAATACTTACCAGATGTACTATTATGATAATGTCTATTATCTAGTCTAGCTCAAAATAAACAATTAAAAACTCCGCACTCTCCTGGTCCTGCCCATACTGTGTCCGGGAATACCATAGCCGCAGGTACCGAGTCTATTCCCAATCACAGTCAGATTCGTCTATTTTGAGCTTGTTTCAAGTCGCATGTGTTTAGAGTGTCATTTAATTGATAAATTAAGCAGTTTTAGCGCGTGTTTGTGAAAACCATCGCTGGACTAATGGAGGAACTAGGTAAATCATCACAGGGGCAGGTTGTATCAATCTAGAATTTATACATTCGTGCCATAATGACTGTTTGAAATTTCCTTAAATTGGCACATTGTTTTATAATGTTAGCCATTGTTGGAGTCGCTTCTGTACCCGTTAACTTTTAGTTTTAATTCGGGTACTCGGTTAATTTCTCTTGCGACTCGGTTCCTCTAAGATGGATGCGCCTTTAGCCAAGATGGCGGCGCCCATGTAATATGTCGTTATTGGCTTGGTGTATCCAGGCACTCTGTTATCGCCGATTTTAGCTCTCGCTTCATTGTCGAGGGTGTTTGTAGTGATCGGCGAGGTTTTCTTGGTTATTTAACGTTAGTTAAAGGCTGAGTTGTGTTTTGTAAAAAATTTTCACTCAAAAAAGTTTCAAATATTTCCTGCCTAAGACTTGTTATCATTAATTTAAGAGAAAGTTAATGTGTTTAAGAAATCTTAACTATCAAGTCTATTGTGCGTATTGCTCGTCATCACTTGTCATGTGCAGCGTTTTAATTCTTCTCTGTGTTCGCAGAAACCGAAGAACCCGGACACGTTGTGCCGAAGTGCAACAGGTTCATGAAACGGAAGTATCTTGGTCATCACTGTGTGGCGTGTGCGAAGTGTAAGGTCGGAAGCCCTTGTGATGTGTGCGTCAAGTGGTCGTCGGCAATGGTGGCTGAGTTTGACAGGGATCGACGGGCGAGGCTGGAGCGTATAGAGAAGGACAAGGCAGTGAAGCGGCAGCAAGCGTCGTTGGTTGGACTGGAAGGTCGGCTGAATGAGAGGATGGATTCAGCACTGGGCGTATGGGCGACCCAGTTCAAGGCCATGTTTGATTCATTACAGTCCACGGTCCCGGTGAGGCAAGCTGGTGCAGGGCAACCATTAGGTGGTCCGGCTAGTTCTGCTGAGGGTCATGCACCTGACCCTTCTCTGTCCTCGGCTCAAGAGCCGTCGGTAGAGGAGGAAGATTTGCTGTTGATGGAAGACTCCGGCATGCCGGATCTTTCAATGTCGGCGATGCCTAGTACGTCCCAGGGGTCTCCCTCGGGATTTGTACGGGTTTGCCAGGCGGATGGTGATGTCGACGTTCCGTCGGGCATTTTTCATCCGTTATTTGTGCAACCGGATATGCCGGCGGAGCCGTGGTTTGCGGTTCCGACGGCTATCCCGGCGGCGTTAGGCGCGGCTCCTATCGGAGTGACAGTGCCAGCCGTGATTGAGGCGGTCGTAGTCCCGGATCCCGTGTTGGAGCCGATGGACTGCGGAGAATCCGTATCCGGCAGTTCGTTGGATACTGGTGCCGCTGGTAGTCGCGCTATGGATGCGCTCTGTCCTGGCAGAGACGTGTATCGTAGCGTTCAGCAAGGATCGTCGGTGGTCCTCTCATCTAAGGGAGAGAGGGAGGATGAAAACGGAAGTTCTTTAATGGACGATTCCGTTTTCTGCACCGAAGCTGAATGGGTGCAGGTCCTTGGATGGATGACCAATCGTCTCGGGTTGGCATCGGATCTAGGATCTCAGCGCGATCCGGCGATGGAGCGGATGTCAGAGCGTGCGGCTAGCGCTCTGTCCAGTGGCTCTTCGGCCATGCCTACACTCCCCTTGGACACGCAGACTTCTGACATGTTGGAAGTTGCGGCATATCGTCTGGTTCAGCCAGACTATGCGTTGCCCAAGGCCCCGAAGGGGATAAGGAGTAGGGTCCGTTTTCCGGAGCAGGCTTATCATCAGTACGCCAGGGTTCCACGGCTTTCCGTTGCGGAACGTGAGGCGCTGAATAGGCCGTTGGCTGGGAAGGCCAAGGGGCGGTCACGTCCCTTGGTTTCTCAGACCAACAAAGACCCGTTTAATGAGCTCACGCTCATTGAGGATGCGGCTAGGGCAGCCATGGCTGTGCTGTCGCACGGGTGTACCGTCTTGCAGGGTATGCTGGACTGCACGGCGGAAGGCGGACAGGTGCCAGAGGCTGCTCCCGGAGTTGTTCGGGACACCATGCGCCTGTCTCAGGATTGCCTGGCCAGGGTGATCACAAGAACTTTAGCAGAGCGACGGAGAATGGTTCTCGATTGTGTGGAACCAGGACCGGAGATGAGGGCAGCGTTATCTTCTGCGCCTTTCATAGGTCCAGGCTTGTTCGGCGGCTCGGCACGACAAGCGCTTTCTAAAGTTGCATCGATGGTGGCGGAGCAAGAGGTGGTCGGCAAGTCGTGGAAATCGACCAAGAGGACTCAGCCGCAACAGTCCTACCGTCAACACAGGCAGGAGCAGCAGAGGCAGCGTCCTAGATCGCCCTTCCGTCCTTCTGCCCGTGATGCCCATAGGCCATCCGGAGCACAAGGGCCTGGCCGTTCATCCGCATACAAGCCCTCTAGTAAGAGGCCGTATGAGGACGACAGGAAGGGTGGCGGTTCGGGCCGTGGCGGCTACCGTAAGGATAGTCGTGGCGGCGGTTCTGGACCATCATACCACAAGAAGCCGCGGGGCGGCCGTGGGGCTCGTTCCTGACGGGTTTCCGGCGGAATCAATACCGGCGGCTTTGGAAACAAATGGAGTCGAGAATCTTCACCCAAGCGATGTAGCGTCTTGTCGGCTAATCTCGACCGACAACTGTGTGCAGATTCCTTCCGTCGGAGGCAGACTTCAGCTATTCCTAAGCCAATGGGAACAGGTCGTGCGCGACTATTTAGTCTGTCAGTGGATAAGAAACGGCTACGATCCGGACTGGCTCATCCATCAATCGTTAGTTCCGTTAATCTCGACTCCAATATGGACTCCTATTCCAAGGGAATTAGACCGTCTAGTTGCCATTCAGTCAGAGATAGAATCGCTTCGTCAGAAGAAGGCGATTCACCTGGTCGCCGATCAGTCATCACTGGGCTTCTATTCGATTATGTTTCTAGTTCCGAAGCGTACCGGAGGGTGGAGACCAATTCTCAATCTCAAACCGTTGAACAAATTTATTCTTTCTCCCAGATTTCAGATGGAGACGGTAGCAGCGGTGATGACAGGGCTCAGGAAAGGCATGTGGGCGGTATCAATAGATCTGAAGGATGCTTATTTTCATATTCCAATGTCAATTCCCTTTCAGAAGTACCTGCGATTTGCATTCCAAGACAATGTTTGGGAATTCAATGCTCTTCCATTCGGCCTGACCACGGCTCCGAGGGTCTTCACCAAGGTGGTTCTCGCCATGACTTCTTTACTTCGCAGGAGAAACATAGCTGTTCACACTTACATAGACGACTGGCTGCTAAAGGCGGGGAATCCAGTCTGAAGGTAGTCCTAGACTTATTAAAGAAGCTAGGATGGATTGTGAATCTAGAGAAATCAGAACTGACTCCATCCCAGGAGTTTGTTTATCTGGGAATTTTTTTCAATCTCAGGGACGGCGTAGCTTTTCCGGCGGAGAGCAGAGTCAGAAGCCTGATTGCAGTATTGGAGTCAGTTTCTCTAGGAGCCTATCTGACGGCGCGTCAATTTCTCAGAATACTCGGTTTACTAGTATCTCTGGAGAAGGTGGTGCCATATGCGGCGCTCAGGCGCCGATTCAGATGTATTTGATGTCGTTCTGGTCACAGAGAACAGATCCGTTATCTCTGAGAATACCAGTAAAAGAACCATTGATATTCCACCTTCAGTGGTGGTTGTCGGAACAGAATCTCCTGCGAGGTGTTCCTCTACAACCTCCTCAACCTCAGATGTCCATATTCACGGATGCATCGTTGACAGGTTGGGGAGCGGTATTGGACAATCAGTCAGTGTCAGGGGAATGGGATCGGACCAATGCGCAGAAACATATCAATGTGCTCGAGCTATTAGCGGTGGTATTAGCACTGCAGAAGTTCGAGAGTCTAGTTCAAGACAAAATTGTCCTAGTAAGGACAGACAACTCAACAGTGGTGTCTTATTTGAACCGCCAACGCGGGACAAGATCACCGGAGTTGTGTATGATGGTTTGGAACCTTCTGCTGTGGTGCCAAGAGAGGAATATTATTCTTCGGGCAGCACACATTCCAGGAAGATTGAACATCTTAGCGGATGCTCTCAGTCGAAGGACGGTTTGTCGTCCGACGGAATGGCAGCTCAACCAAGTGGTAGCGGAGGTTCTATTCAAACAATGGGGCAAGCCAAATGTCGACCTATTTGCAATGAAGAAAAAACGCAAAGATGGTCACGTATGTGTCACCGATCCCGGACCCGTTAGCTCTAGCAGTAGACGCACTGGCGATAAGTTGGAAGGGAATGTACGCGTATGCGTATCCTCCAACAATTCTCATCCCGAAAGTTCTGGCAAAGATAAGAGAGGGGATGTGCCAAGTACTACTGATCGCTCCTTATTGGCCAGGCCGATCATGGTTTACGGATCTGCTGGACCTTCTGGTCTGCAGTCCAATCCCTCTTCCAGACACAAGAGATGTAATCTCTCAGAACAAGGGTCTGTACCTTCACGACAGACCAGAAATGTTCAAATTGACTGCATGGATGTTGTCAAGCAGCGTGCAATTGAGGGTGGCTTTTCTGAGCAAGCAGCGAAGTTTGTTGCTTCGGCCAGAAGAGTTTCGACCACAAAAACATATAATTATAGAATCAACAAATTTGCACAGTGGTGTGAGAGAAGAGATATTGATCCCTTTTCTGCATCTGTTCAACACGTAGCAGATTTTATCTGTCATTTATACGAAGTTGACAAACTTGTACCTTCTACCCTAGCAGCATATAAGTCTGCATTAGCTTCTGTCATTCCTAGTCTCACCATTGGGGGAGTGGAGAATGACACCTTGAATGAAGTTATCAAAGGAATGAGCAATCTGCGACCTAGACAGCCAATTCCTATCCCATCATGGAATCTATCTCTTGTTCTACAGGTTTTAGGGCATGCTCCCTTTGAACCGATTAGATCTATTGACATTAAACTGTTAACTATTAAATCAGTTTTCTTGGTTGCAGCAGCGTCGGCGAGAAGGAGAAGCGAGATTCATGCGCTTTCTGCCGAACAAGACCGTTTTGTCGTCACGGGTGAAGGTTTAAGATTACTTCCACGTCTTTGTTTCCTGGCAAAGAATCATTCACTTAAATATCCAGGACAGCCGATCAATTTGCCAAGTTTAACTAGACATGACCCACATTCTTGTGCTTGGTGTCCTGTCAGATGTCTAAAGATGTATAAGAAACGTACTTCTGAGTGGAGAGACGACCCGAAATCTCTGTGGTTATGTCTCAAAGCTCCCCATTTACGTGCTTCGAAAGATACTATTTCTCGTTGGATAGTTGACGCTATTCAGATGTCGCACAAGATCGCTACAGGAAAGCAGATTGATCGTGCGAATGCCCATGAGGTCCGAGCACTAGCAGCATCATCGGCCCTTTATAAGGGTGTCTCTTTAGAGCAGGTGATGTCTGTAGCACAATGGCATGCCGAGTCATCATTCACTGATTTCTACCTTCGAGACATCTCCAGCACACTTAATCCAGTAGCCGTCGCCAATCTGTCGAACCTAAACTAAGCCACGTCCGACCACTACTTCGCACACATCACAAAAGCCTTCCGTCTACACTGACCAAGTGCTATGCACATGACTGAGTACGACCGTGGATTGGGCCTAGCTCCTGTGATGATCAAGAACAGATCGACCACTCAAAAATGGTGAGTGTTTACATTAATTAAGTGACTATAAATATGTTTACTTCCAGTCGAAATACCAGACTGAGTAAGTGAATAGTCTGGTACAAGAGTATATTTATCCTCTCATACAGACATGAGACTCATTCCAATTTGAAAATCTAATCGATATACTGATAGTTTTTTCAAAGATTTGAAGTTGTAGTAGCTTCATTGCACTCTACTGGACTGCCCTAGCTGAGACTTGGGGCTGACACGGGTCTGGTGGGTGTTGCATCCCCATGGACATCCCTCTGGTTTTGTGCGGACAAAAGAGGGGGGGGGGGGGAGCGCGGTCTAGACCATGGAAGTTTAGCACTCTATGAGTCAGATAGCAGAACCCAAGCGTATGCCAGGGTTTTAGTCTCTTCACAACCTTCTCTGTTGGATGGTTGATGAGTGCTGGTTCGAGCCTCACCTCCTCCCACCGGCATTTCCTGGCTGTCGAAATCCGGAGTTTATCATAATAGTACATCTGGTAAGTATTATTCGAAGTAGAATCAAAAAAGCATCCGCTTTTGTTTCTACGAGAATTCTTAATACTTACCAGATGTACTATGGCCCTGCCTCAGCCGCCCCGCTGAGGTGAGGCTGAGCTGCTTTCGCTGTTTGCCAAGGCAAATATAAGACGAATCTGACTGTGATTGGGAATAGACTCGGTACCTGCGGCTATGGTATTCCCGGACACAGTATGGGCAGGACCAGGAGAGTGCGGAGTTTTTAATTGTTTATTTTGAGCTAGACTAGATAATAGACATTATCATAATAGTACATCTGGTAAGTATTAAGAATTCTCGTAGAAACAAAAGCGGATGCTTTTTTGATTCGGTGATTCGCTGGATGCCGGAGCCGCAAGTAGTCGGGCTTTGGACTCAGTTCATGTTGAAAGACGTGTATTCTACTTCGAATAATACTTACCAGATGCACTATTATGATAATGTCTATTATCTAGTCTAGCCCAAAATAAACAATTAAAACTCTGCACTCTCCTGGTCCTGCCCATACTGGGTCCGGGAGTACCATAGCCACAGGTACCGAGTCAATTCCCAATCACAGTCAGATTTGTCTATTTTGCTCTCCATGCTAGTCATGTTTTTGTAGCTCTCAAAATTAGCAATTTTTTACGGAATTACCAGTTGTTTGTTTAATTCATTGCTGGAAGGATGGAAGAAAAAGGAAAATCATCACAGGGGCAGGTTGTATCAATCTAGAATTTATACATTCGTGCCGTAATGACTGTTTGAAATTTCCTCAAATTGGCACATTATTTTAAAATGGTAGCCATTGTTGGAGTCGCCGGGTACCCGTTAACTTTTTAATCTTATCCGGGTACTTGGTTAATTTCTCTTGCAACTCGGTTCCTTCCAAGATGGATGCGCCCTTAGCCAAGATGTCGGCACCCATGATTAATGTTTCGCTTTGGCTTGGCATGTCTATGCACTCTGTTTATGCCGATTTTTAGCTCTCGCTTCATTGTCGAGGGTGTTTGTAGCGATCGGCATTTATTTCTTGGCTGTATTAACGTTAGTTAACTTCCAAGTTGTGTTTATTAATTTTCACTCAAAAAAGTTTCAAATATTTCCTGCCTAAAGGCTTGATTATCATTAATTTAAGAGAAAGTTAATGTTTCTAAGTAATTCTACTTTACAATCAAGTCATTTGTGCGTATTGCTCGTCATCGTATGTCATGTGCAGCCTTTTAATTCTTCTCTGTGTTTGCAGAAGGCCAAGAACCAGGACACTTTGTGCCACAAATGCAACAGGTTCATGAAGCGCAAGTACTCGGGCCATCATTGTGTGGCTTGCGCGAAGTGCAAGGTGGGAAGTCCGTGTGATGTGTGTGCCAAGTGGTCGTCGGAAATGGTGGCGGAGTTCGATCGTGATCGTCGTGCGCGCTTGGAGAGAATCGCGAGGGACAAGGCGGCTAAGCTGGATCAGGCGTCAGTGTGAGGACTGGAAGATCGTCTGAACGAGCGAATGGATTCAGCATTGGGCGTATGGGCGGCCCAGTTCAAGGCAATGTTTGAGTCCTTGCAGTCCACGATCCCGACGATGCAGGCTGGTGCAGGGCAACCTTTAGGTGGCTCGGCTAGTTCTGCGGAGGGACAAGCACCTGTCCCTTCGACCTTGGCTCAAGAGCCGACGGCGGAGGAGGAAGATCTTCTCCTACTGGAAGATTCCGGCATGCCGGATATTTCGTTGACGGCTAGACCAAGTACATCCCAGGGATCTCCCACGGGATTTGTACGCGTTTGCCATGCGGGTGGTGATGTCGATGTTCTGTCGGGCATTTTCCACCCCGATTTCGCTCAACCCGCGTTGTCATTAGAGCCGTGTTTTGCGGTTCCTAGTGGGTGAGAAGGAAGATGAAAACGGTAGTCCATTGATGGACGAGACCGCTTTCTGCACCGAAGCTGAATGGGTGCAGGTCCTTGGATGGATGTCCGACCGTCTTGGTTTGGCATTGGATCAAGGATCTCAGTGCGATCCGGCAATGGAGCGGATGTCAGCGCGAGCGGCTAGCACTCTGTCAAGTGGCTCTTCGGCCATGCCGACGCTCCCCCTTGGACATGCAGACTTCTGACATGTTGGAAGTTGCTGCGTATCATCTGGTTCAGCCAGATTATTCGCTGCCCAAGGCCCCTAAGGGGATAAGGAGTAGGGTCCGCTTTCCAGAGTAGGCCTACCATCAATATGCCCGGGTTCCTTGGCTTTCCGTTGGGGAGAGAGAGGCATTGAATGTGCCGTTGGCTGGTAAATCTAAGAGTCATTCTCGTCCCTTGGTTTCCCAGGCCAATAAGGATCCTTTTAATGAGTTAACTCTAATTGAGCGTGTGGCGAGAGCGGCCATGGCTGCACTCTCGCATGGTTGTACTGTCCTGCTGACCTGTGTGGCGGAAGGTGGGGAAGCGCCAGAGGCTTCTGTCTTCTGCACCCTTCATTGGTCCAGGCTTGTTCGGCGGCTCGGCATGGCAAGCCTTATCCAAGGTTGCGTCAATGGTCGCAGAGCAAGAAGTAGTCGGCAAGTCGTGGAAGTCGGTGAAGGTGACTCAGCCACAGCAGTCCTATAAGCAGCATCGGCAGGAGCAACAGAGGCAGTGCCAGAGATCGCCCTTCCGTCCTTCAGGCCGTGATGCTCATCGGGCATCCGGATCACAGGGACCTGGCCGTTCATCCTCACACAAGTCTTCTAATAAGAAGGCGTATGAGGAAGACAAGAAGGGTGGCGGTTCGGGTCGTGGTGGCTATCGTAAGGATGGCTGTGGCGGCGGTCCCAGACCGTCATTCCAAGAAACCGTGGGGTGGTCGTGGAGGACGGTCCTGACTGGGTCTTTTCCGGTGACGTCAGGAACGAAAGGAGTCGAGAATCTTCACCCAAGTGAATTAGCATCTTATTGTGCAATATCGACCGCGAGCTGTGTGCAGATTCCTACCGTCGGAGGCAGACTTCAACTGTTCTCAAACCAGTGGGAACAGGTCGTGCAAGATTGTTTAGTCTGTCAGTGGTTAAGAAATGGCTACGAACCGGGCTGGCTCATCCGTCAATCGTTAGTTCCGTTAACATCGACTCCAGTATGCACTCCCATTCCAAGGGAATCCGATCGTCTAGATGCCATTTGCTCAGAAATCGAAGATCTTCAGCGGAAGAACATGATTCATCTAGTCCGCAATCAGTCCTCCCTAGGCTTCTATTCAATGATGTTCCTCGTTCCGAAATGTACCGGAGGTGGGAGACCAATTCTCAATCTCAAACCGTTGAACAAATTTATTCTTTCTCCAAATTTTCAGATGGAGACTAGCAGCGGTGATGACGGGGCTGAGAAAAGGCATGTGGGCAGTATCGATAGATCTGAAGGATGCATATTTTCATATTCCAACGTCAATTCTTTTTCAGAAATACCTTCACTTTGCATTCCAAGACAATGTTTGGGAATTCAATGCGCTTCCGTTCAGTCTGAACACAGCCCCGAGGGTCTTCACCAAAGTGGTTCTCGCCATGACTTCTTATCTTCGCAGGAGAAACATAGCTGTTCATACTTACATAGACGACTGGCTGCTGAAGGCGGGGAATCCAGTCACTGCGCAACAATCTTCAGGTAGTCCTAGCCTTACTAAAGGACTTAGGATGGATTGTGAATCTAGAGAAATCAGAATTGACTCCATCCCAGGAGTTTGTTTATCTGGGAATATTTTTCAATCTCAGGGATGGTGTAGCTTTTCTGGCGGAGAGCAGTGTCAAGAGTTTGATTGCAGTACTGGAGTCCGTTTCTCTAGGAACCTTTCTGATGGCGCGCCAATTTCTCAGAATACTGGGTTTACTAGTTTCTTTGGAGAGAGTGGTTCCTTATGCGGCACTCAGGCACAGACCGATTCAGATGTGTCTAATGTCATTCTGGTCCCAGAGAACAGATCCGTTGTCTCTGAGAATTCCAGTAAAAGAACCATTGATATACCATCTTCAGTGGTGGTTATCAGAACAGAATCTCCTGCGAGGTGTTCCTTTACAACCTCCTCAACCGCAGATGTCCATCTTCACAGATGCGTCGACGACAGATTGGCGAGCAATATTGGATGATCAGTCAGTGTCAGGGGAATGGGATCGGACCAATGTGCAGAAACATATCAATGTTCTCGAATTATTAGCGGTGGCATTAGTACTTCGAAAATTTGTGAGCTTAATCCGAGACAATATTGTCCTAGTAAAGACAGACAACTCAATAGTGGTGTCTTATTCGAACCGCCGGGGCGGGACAAGATCACCAGAGTTGTGTATGATGATTTGGAACCTGATGTGGTGCCAAGAGAGGAATATTATGCTTCGGGCAGCACACATTCCAGGAAGATTGAACATCCTAGCAGATGCTCTCAGTCGAAGGACGGTTTGTCATCCGACGGAATGGCAGCTCAACCAATCGGTAGCGGAGGTTCTATTCAAACATTGGGGCAAGCCAAATGTGGATCTATTTGCAATGAAACAAAATGCAAAGATGGTCACATACTTGACACCGATCCCGGACCCGTTAGCTTTAGCAGTAGACGCACTGGCGATAAGTTGGAAAGGAATGTACGTGTATGTGTATCCTCCAACGATTCTCATCCCGAAAGTTCTGGCAAATATAGGAGAGGGCATATGCCAAGTGCTGCTGATCTCCTCTCATTGGCCAGGTCGATCATGTTTTACAGATCTGCTGGACCTTCTAGTTTGCAATCCAATCCCTTGTCCAGACAAGAGATCTGATCTCTCAGAACAAGGGTCTATCTCCACGACAGACCGGAAATGTTCAAATTGACTGCATGGATGTTATCAAGCAGCGTGCAATTAAGGGTGGCTTTTCTGAGCAAGCAGCGAAGTTTGTCGCTTCAGCCAGAAGAAGGTCAACCACCAAGACATATAATTATAGAATCAACAAATTTGCAGAGTGGTGTAAGGGAAGAGATATTGATCCCTTTTCTGCATCTGTTCAACATGTAGCAGATTTTATCTGTCATCTATGCAAAGTTGACAAACTTGTACCTTCAACCCTAGCAGCATATAAGTCTGCATTAGCTTCAGTCATTCCCAATCTGGCCATTGTAGGAGTGGAGAATGACAATTTAAATGAAGTTATTAAAGGAATGATCAATTTGTGACATAGACAGCCAATTCCTATCCCAGCATGGAATCTATCTCTTGTTCTACAGATTTTAGGGCATGCTCCCTTTGAACCAATTAGATCTATAGATATTAAACTGTTAACTATTAAATCAGTTTTCTTGGTTGCAGCAGCGTCGGTGAGAAGGAGAAGCAAAATACATGCGCTTTCTGCCGAACAAAACCGTTTTGTCGTCACGGGTGAAGGTTTAAGACTACGTCCACGTCTTTGTTTCCTGGCAAAGAGTCAGTCACTTAAATATCCAGGACAGCCGATCAATTTGCCAAGTTTAACTAGACATGACCCAAACTCTTCTGCTTGCTGTCCTGTCAGATGTCTGAAAATGTATAAGAAATGTATTGAGGAGTGGAGAGATGACCCGAAATCTCTGTGGTTATGTCTCAAAGCTCCTCATTTGCGCGCCTCGAAAGACACCATTTCTCGTTGGATAGTCGATGCTATTCAGATGTCGCACAAAATCGCTACAGTAAAGCAGATTGATCGTGCGATCGCCCATCAGGGCACTAGCAGCATCATCGGCCCTTTATAAGGGTGTCTCATTAGAGGAGGTGATGTCTGTAGCACAATGGCATGTAGAGTCGTCATTCACTGATTTCTACCTTTGTGACATCTCCAGCGCACTTAATCCGGTAGCTGTCGCCAATTTATCGAATCTTAGCTAAAGCCACATCCGACCACTATTTCGCACACATCGCAAGGTTCTTCCACATGCTCTGAACAATGTTTATGCACATGATCCAAGAACGACCGTGGATTGGGCGAAGCTCATGTGATGAACAAGAATGACCAAGCACTCAAAATGGTGAGTGTTTACCATAATTAAGTGACTAATATTAGTTTACTTACAGTCGATTTACCAGACTGGCTAAGTAAATAGTCTGGTTCAAGAGTATCTTATTCTTTGCAACAGACATTAGACTCATTCCAATTTGAAAATCTAGTCGATATACTGATAGTCTTTTCAAAATTAAAAGTTGTAGTAGCTTCTTTGCACTCTACTGGACTGCCCAAGCTGAGACTTGGGGCTGACATGGGTCTGGTGGGTGTTGCTTCCCCTTTTTGACAGCCCTCTGGAATTTGTGCAGACAAATGAGGTGAGGAGCGCGGTCTAGACCATGGAAGTTTAGCACTCTATGAGTCAGATGGCGGGACCCAAGCATATGTCACGTTTCTAGTCTCTTCTCAACCTTCTCTGTCGGATGGTAGTTGAGAGCTGGTTCGAGCCTCACCTCCTCCAACCGGATGTTCTTGGCTGTCGGAATCCGGAGTTTATCATAATAGTACATCTGGTAGGTATTATTTGAAGTAGAATAAAAAAAGCATCCGCTTTTGTTTCTACGAGAATTCTTAATACTTACCAGATGTACTATGGCCCTGCCTCATCCGCCCCGCTGAGGTGAGGCTGAGCTGCTTTCGCTGTTTGTCAAGGCAAATATAAGACGAATCGGTCTGTGATTGGGAATTGACTCGGTACCTGGGGCTATGGTAATTCCCGGACACAGTATGGGCAGGACCAGCAGAGTGCTGAGTTTTTAATTGTTTATTTTGAGCTAGACTGGATAATAGACATTATCATAATAGTACATCTGGTAAATATTAACAATTCTCATAGAAACAAAAGCGGATGCTTTTTTGATTCTCAGTCAATCATATGACATCATAATCAACAACACCACGTGTAGTCTGACATCATAATAAATATGTCATGAATGATACTGTTTAAATGCTTAATAGTCTGATAGGTTGTACGAATTGTATGTCTTTACTATTTAATAAACATTAAAAAAAATTTGTGGGAAACATTTGACTGGGCACTTTTGCTGCCATAACGTGGGTGGAGCTTAGCTACTGATGGGCAGGAGGGGGGGGGGGGGTGTGGGGGCAGAGCTAAGACTGGATTCCTCCATTGAGGAATGTGCATTGGATGATTAAGTGTGCAGATATTTCTTCTGATTGTCATTCTTGTTTACTTAGGAATTGAAGGATGATGATGATGACGAGGACGACATCTTTTCTGATGTGACTTCTGTGGAGGATGATAATGCCAGTGCTGTACCAAGACGACCTCTCAGTAAACCCGTCTCTCGGAGCTATGGCGACACGGATCGTTCCTCAAATACTTATGGCACCAGTAAATGGGGGTCATCATCAAAAGGTGTGTGGTTGGTAGACGTTAATATTTTTATTTACTTATCAGGTAACAACATATTTTAACCCACTCTATATACAAAATTCCTTAGCATTTGCAATGACAAATCCCCCACCCCCACCCCCAATGAATTAAATATTTGCTGTGATATTTATAACAAATATCTTGTAGAATATTTTGATATTGATCTCATTGGATATGAGTTATGTTCCAGCTGCCCCATCAGAGAATTGGAAAGATCCGATTTGTCACTCGCATTATCTGACATCCATAATAATTAGATACGTACAATCATAATGACATAGCTCCGTCACAAAAATCAAAATGTTTGTCATGGAAGTATATGAATTGTATGTCTTAGTGGAGTGGCAAAATTCAGAAAGATTGCTTTAAAATCTTTGATCCAATATTATATTGCGCTAGCCACCGGTGCCCATCTTGAAAATAGGCTTGTGGATGATAACTCCACTACCATTTATTGAATTGCTTTGAAACTTCAAAGGATGACTGGACTAGGTCTCGGGAAGAAACCTATTGAATCGATGATGATCCAAAATCCAATATGGCAGCCAGCCATCAGCTACCATCTTGATAATTGGTTTCCCGATGATAATACTGCTATCATTTATCAAATAGCTTTAAAATGGTGACTGAACTAGGTCTGAGGAAGAAACCTCTCGAAATCGGCGATGATCCGAAATTCAATATGGCCACCAGCCACCGGTGGGCCATCTTGCAAATTGGTTTTAGGGGAAGAAAGCGTTGTCTTGTGAAAGCTGTCATTCATTGGTTTTGTCACCATGGTGGGGTATTATGCACCGTTTCCTGAACTCTTGTTGAAATTTTATCACTGAAATGACTGGCTTGGTAACCAAGCCAGTCATTCCAGTGGTAAATTTTCAAAAACATTCTCTTGTCTTGTAAATGGACACTGCCTAAGCAAACCACTTGACCAATCTTGACTGGTAAACGGTTAAAGAAACAACTTGTGACCCTGAACCCCAGCTTTTCTTTTTAGAGCCATCTTCATGATACATTTGACGGATATGTAATCTTTTTCAGAAGCAAGCACTGCACTGCCTCCTGGATCTGGCAAAAGTTCTGTCGGTGTCAGTTTAACAGATTGGGATTCTGACACGAGTGAAATATAAAACATCCTTGCAGAAGCAGAGGTTAAGAAAGAAGTTTTGAAAATATATCTGCAACCATTTTGGTTGAAGCAACAAATGACCACTAACTAAACAAATGACCAATTTATAGTGAACAAAGGAATGGTCGATAAAGAGAGTTGTTGTTTTAATGCATGTCAGTTAAGAAAGCCTTTTGGTATTAAGATGGTTGTGATTCTTTCTAGCATCAAAATACTATTAATTGGTGCCGAGAAGATGGGTCATTTTCTCAAATAGGTTTGCTTGTATAGTTTACATCAATTTACTTATTTTTAACTGTTTAACATTCAAATTTGTTCAAGAAAATTAAAAATTTTCTCATAGGAAATGTCCATTTGCAGACCAAGATAAGACTATCTTCTTAACGCAGTCATTGCAGTGATAAATTTTCAAAAAATAGTCTTCATCTGCAAATGAACATTTCTCAAGACCACTGCAGAAGCCATTTTTGGCTGATAAGAGTTTTAAAGGTGTGAATAGTTGTCCAATAAGTGACACTTCACTAGTCCTATAAAGCACCTATGAATGAATAGTCCTTTAACGGAGATCCTCCACTAGAGAATTTTGAAATCGTAATGCTCTCCGTAGTGCTCCGAGACCTAAAAGAAAGTAACTATTTTTTTTAGTCAATTCGATCGAGTCTTTTTCAGTGATCACGAAAATACATGACATTCAATTTAAATCAAATCCTTAAAGAATTTTGTCTTCATTTAAAATTTTTTACGTCTTAAAGAAAAAGAAAGGATTTTACCAGACGTTCCAAAAAATAGTCACAATTTATATAAAGCTGCATAAAATGGAAGGCAAATATGTGAGACACACACTGAATGTGTGAGACACACACTGAATATGTGAGACACACTGAATGTGTGAGACACACACTGAATATGTGAGACACACACTGAATGTGTGAGAGTTGAGAGGTCTGCAGTGATCTAATGTTTGAAGATGAGGAGACGGTATTCAAAGATATATTTTTCATTTATTGTAACTTGTTATTTTCTATCATCAATATTTATCGCCCATAGTGCGCTGGTTTGAACCTGGCATTTTATTTTTGTTAAGTGTCTTGCTGCTTGCAAGCCACCAGACAATAATTTTCAGCAGCTAAAACTCTTGACATGCTGAATATTTTTAAAACAATTTGACTGAAAGTTGTTGGTGGCTTAGCCACCAACAACTTTCAGTCAAATTGTTTTAAAAATATTTAACACCTCCAGAGATATAACCCTTGGAATATGTCGTCTGCAAAAACACAGTCAGATGGTTAAAACCGTTCATACATGTCTGGTATGTGCATTTACCGCAAATGAGACTTTGGAAAAGATATTACAATTTGTCTCCTTATAAAAGTGACCTTAAAGTGGCAAATTATCTCCCTTGAGGAAATTTTATTATGACATCATCAAAGTTAGTGTAGAATGAAATCCATTGATGACATCACACCGTAAATACTTCTTGGTGATGAAATCCAGGTTTTATACTTTGTTGGGGTTTTTTCAAAAGTATATGAAGACCTCATATCTAATCCATATAAAATGAACGATATATAACTTTTATAATGACTTTGGAATGGGTTGTTACTGTCCCTGTTAATATAAACATTTATAGTTGTTATTATTATTATTACTATTGTTGATTGTAATATTTTACTAATCCTTTGTCATAATTCTGCTGTATTTTATCTCTGCTAGTTAAACTTAGCCATGCCATTCTCAAAATACCAGTATCTCAATTTCAAAACAACAATATATGTATGCTGTTGAATATTTTGAAAATACTTTGACTGGCGGACTGGATTATGCTTTTATCTAGTATTTCAGAAGCATAGGTTGTGCGAGATAAGCAAGAAAATGCCTATTTTTGTTAAATCTTTATTTTTTAATTTCTTTCTAAATGTTTACCACATTGTAATGTGTGTATGTGTGCATTTTAGGATACCTTAATTACCTTGCCCTGTTTGAGTTACATATTCAGTATGCTTACATTCTGTTTTTACGCAGCTTACATTGACTCCATTTATAAACTTGAAACTTACTCAATGAAATTATTTAACCCGTTCATCCCAGACCCAAATATGAACGTCATTTGTAATTTAACAATAATGAAATATATCTTTACAAATATTATGAAACAAATTTGGCTGACATCAAGAGGTTGTTAACTACCTACATGGACACATGACTTGTATTGTTAGACTTACAGGAAATCTTACCTCATCTTATATTAGCTATTCAGGTGATGTAATGTTCCACACATAAACTACCGTTAAAATTCGACTAAAGGACGCAGTTTTTTTGTCAAAATACATGTACTAGAAAGGGAGTTGCATCCTATAATCGAGAACATTCCTTCCGCACAGTTTTGGGTCGAAATTTTTCTTAAAAAGAGCCATTACAATCTGTTTCTATCAACGATTTCTATGTTTTCAAGGAGACATTTTATGCCAAAATTAGATTGATTTTGATGTAATAAACAATCTTTATTGAAGATACACGATATTTAGGCGGTCCTATTGAATAATTTCTCTTCCACCATGATAATTTTAGTCATGCATTAAACAAAGCGCTGAGTGATGGTTATTTTTTATGCCAATTTTTGATTTTTTAAAGGTACGTTTTTTCTAAATTTAACAGCGTCTTATGCTTGAATACAAGAGTTTTTTGGGCGGATTTTGGTCAAATTTGGGACATCGTCCTATATTCACGGGCGGCCTTTAGTCGAGAAATTACGGTATATTGGTATTCTTAGATTTCCATCATGTCTTTAAAGACAGAAATTTCTTTTAAAAGCTAAATGTTGATGCCTTTCTCCAGTCTATGATGGCTGTCTTGATTTACTTTTGAACCAATCAGAAAAAAGCTTCAGATGGCTACCTCTGTATATACGTTGAATCGTGTAGGTAAACTCTAATTTTTTTCTTGGGAGTCAGCTTGGTGCACTGGCTAGCACTCACGCCTACTTAACCGGAGAAACGGGTTGACGCCTGACTGGCGATCTACCTCGCCATCATTGGAAACATGGGCAATCTTCTTCACTCCTTGCCTCTTGACCGAGGAGTATAAATGGTGCCAGTGTAAAAACAGGGGAAGTTGGCCTTAATGGCGTAATAGACTGAAAAACCTGCCTTGATATCACCTGAATGGGATATAGAAATTATGGATTCGATAAAAAACCAATCAAACCAATAACTTCTGCACTCTATTTTGACAGTGCTGTGTAAAGGCATGGTTAACCTGTTGAATATTTTGAAACTAGTTTGGCTTCCAGTCAAAATAGTGCCATAATATACAAAAGAATACTTATTATTTCACAACATAACCTCCAATTTTGCAGAATCTATCGTGACAATGACAGGATGTAAAAGACTGCATCGGTAGATATTTCCGGTGACTTAATATATAAGATTCAGATTTTATTCCAGAGAATGGGAAAAAATCTGAAAAACATCCATAGTATGCGGAAATAAAATGGTTTATGACTTTCACAATAAACCTGATTATATCATAGAAAGGTTATCATGGCTGTTTTTACATGGTATCACATACTACCGCGTAAGGGGACAAAATGGCGGTACCCACAAGCCACATCAATCTAGTATTCTAAAAGGAAATGAAGATGCCTCGAAGTGAATGATATGAAATCTATACTGTATAATCTATCAGTACATAATACCATTTGAGATGAGACGAGTACCATTTAGTCCCCTTCAACTTCGACATACTTGTTTCGGGCTAAGTGTTAAACAAAATAACAGTTTCCAGTCAAATTTCAAAATATACAAGTTAATCTTTCATGCATCATAAAGAATTGATTGCATCTGTAGATATGACAGTTTACGAGGAATATGTTCACTCAAGCTAACTTAACACCCAGTTCTATCTTGATAATGTATATGTACTTCACATCACAATAATATGTTTCTTGACATCAATTCTTACAAATTCATTTGCATGGTTTAGCGGCAAAGCACGGCCTATCAATATATTTATTGTCTTATTTTTTCCTAATTTTATATATTATGTAATTTTTGGTAGTAATATGAACAAACTTACAGAAACCTACATACAATTTTCTCTTAGTCATGATATTGTGTTTTATTTTAAAATAATTATGGATTTGACGGCTATTTGAAATTTTAATAAATCCTTTTTATAAATCGAGCTATTTATCTTGGAAAAATCTCAACTTACCCTGTTCCTCTGACTGCTAATTCTCATTTATCAACTCTGCTTATATATCGTCTGAAATTATGTAAATTCACTACATATTGTTTATCCCACACTGTTGGTAATGTCTGTCTGTCTGTCTTTTTCTCACTCTGCTATACTCATTTTGCATGCTCAGTACTTCCTCTTTTCCTCATCCTCTCCCTCTACATCTCTTCCTCCCCTCCCCTCCCCCCCTCTCTCTCTCTCTCTCTCTCTCTCTCTCTTGTTCTCCATTCTCACACTCTTCCCCCACCTTCCCTCTACGTTCTCACACTCTCCCCCACCTCCCTCTCTCTCTCCCACCCTCCATCTCCCTCCTCTCTCACCCTCGCCATCTTTATACTCTCCTTCTCCAACACCCCTCTCATTCTTCATTTCACTTCAAGAGTATACTTACCTCCCTAATACTTTTGATATTGCTAAATATTGGCTTTCACTCAATAAACACTCAGATTTAAAACAGTTAGGTGCCCCTACTGGGCAGGGAGTCAGAGCGTAGTCTGGCGGATGCCAGCCCCACCACCGCGCATGCGCAGACTAGCACTACCTCTTTGCTAGATTATTGGCAAAGAGATCACACATGTTTTTTTGTTCAATAGCTTTTTCGCTCTCTTAAACTGTTTAAGTGGTGTTTGTTTGGAGTGTTAGTCACTTTTTTGGATGGCGGATAGGAATACGTCGCCACAGGAGGACGGAGGACCTTTAAATCAGGTGACTTCTAGTAAAATTAGCGAGTTTTCTTCCCGGTGTATTGTGTTTCCGGGACTCACGTTTACCGTGATAAGCGCCTTAGTTAGTTGGTTTAGGTCAACTCGGTGCTACCTAGGACTAATTTCTCTTTCTGTTTCTGTCCACAGGTCTGTATGACGCTAGGTTGTGACGTCACAGTACCAGAGAATTAGTATTCTCTCCACCATGGTTCCATTTCCTACTAACACTGTTAGGTTATCTAACCAAATGAAAAATTATGCCCAGTGAGTTGGAGGCCTGGTATAAAGGTCTTCTCACTTTGCCCTCTTGTTCCAATTCCTTCCCCATGAGGTGGAGAGAGTTAAGAGGCGTGCAGATGGTGGAGTTTCCGGTTCGTCACGTTGGATGGTTTGTCTATACAAAGTGTCAGGTATCTAGTTATTGATAATGTGGTGATGTTAATTATTGTAAACAATCAAAGGGAGATAATTAACATTTTTGCCAGTAAAGAGTTATCTATATGTATCTGATGGTTGTGTAGTCAACTTATCCATTCAGCATACAATTCGTCTTTGCACTTGGATGTTTTGTTGGGATCGAATTTTTCCTGTCACGGGATTAATGACGTCATAATCAGCTGGCTATGTATTTATTAGCAATTCAAGCGCTAGGCTGGTTTTTGATGTAGATTGATCTTTATGATCGTTTTCCTTCTCCTTGAGTTGGATTGAGTTTCTAAGCTTAACTAGTTGCTCATACTCCTTGTCCTTTGCCCTGTTTCAGGGACCGGGTTGCGCGTCCTGTGGACGTTTTATGCATGTGAAGTTCTGGCCGCATCTGTGTTATCGATGTAGCCCTTGTGGTCCATTGATTAATTGTGACATATGTAAGCACTGGGGGGCGAGTTAATGTCCGAATTCTTGTGCTGCTTACAGGCGACGGACAAGGTGGTAGTGGAGGAGAAGAAGAAGAAGCGGAAACGAGAGGTTGTAAGTGAGAAGGGTAAGGGGAAGGTCTCGTCCGCGGTGGATATGGAGACCTTCCGGACCGAGATGTTGGGAGAGATGAGGAGGACAATAAAAGATTTGGTTCCAGGGTTGCTTCGTGGCATGCTTCCTGGACCAGATCCTTTATTGTCCTCATCATCGGCTTCGGAGCAGGTAATCCCCGCCTCTGGATCGAATTTCCTTAGTCCGCTTCCGTTGTCCGACGATTCAGAGGTGGCCCCATTAGAGGGGGCGTTCCACGGCCCTGGCAGCAGGCTTATTGCCGCGCCGATAGGGGACCGTGGACGGTTGTCGCTGGAACCCGCTGGCTGCTTATCAGTCCAGGGGTATCCGCACGCCGCGGTGGCCAGTACCTCCTATGGCACCGTTCCTGGTCAGCCCGGGTTAGCTCTCTTTGCTGACCCGGGGTCTAATCTTTCTGACCAGGGTGATGAGGATTACCTGCTAGGGTCGCCGTCTGACGACGCGGACATGGATGAAGACGTTTGTGCACCCCTCGCGGGGAATACAGGCGCTTTTTTCCACGGTATTACTCACCCTGGAGTAAGGTCCGCGGTTCAGGTGGTGGCCCAGGGCGCTGCTGATGGCCAGCGGTACCGCATACCTCGGCTTGCCGAGAGTGTAGCTGGTGCTGGCCGGGCCCGTGGTAGGGCTATATATACCCCGCGCTCTACCGCGGTGCCTGCTCCTGGTCAAACCAGTGATATTCTCATGCCGGTGCTGTCAGGCCCGCATGTTTTCCCTGGCTTGCCAGGTGTATCAGCGTACCCGCCGTCAAGTACTGCTTGCGCTCAGGAGGAAGACGAAGGACCCCGTCTTGTAGAGCGCTCGCAGTTAGCCACGGAGGAGGATTGGTATGACGCTTGCCAGTGGTTGGTGAGCGTTAGGCCTGATCTGCCCGTGGAGCAGTCGGCTAGCCACCGTGTTCACACGCCGTGGTTAGCTGGGAAACCAACTGCTAACGCTATGCCTTCTCTGCCGCTGGCGGAGCATGTCGTTGACATGTTCAAGGCGGCGGAGGCGTCCATTAACACGAGTGGACGTCTCGCGAAGGCCCCTCGCGAGGTGGCCAGGCGTTGTCGCATCGTGCCCCTGGACTACCAGCGGTACGGTGTGGTACCCAAGCCCAGCGTGGATGACCGCGCGGCTTTGGGTGAGGATACGCGGCCAGGATCCCGTTCTGACGCGGGGGTCTTGTGCGCGAACGCGTTGCGTTTGGCGAATACCGCGTTGCGTGATGCGGAGGAGAGTGGGAGGGCTTCGATTGCCGCTCTGTCCCACGTCTCCCAGCTGTTACAGGGGGTAGTAACGGCATCCGCATCGCGCCAGCCAGGCCCGCTCGCGGTCCAGCGAACCATCCAGGATGGTATTAACCTGGCGCTGGACTGTATGACGCGGGCGGTGACCAGGAGTGTCAGGGCAAGACGCACATTTGCCCTGGACAATCTGTGCCCGTCTCAGGACCTGTATAATAGGCTACTCCGTACGCCTATGACGGGTCCTGGTCTTTTTGGAGGTGAGGGATGTCGCCACCTCCAGGAGACGGTCACCCTGGTGAATAACCAGAGGGCGCTGCGCGAACAGTTTGAGGTACTGCGTCGTGCTAACGTTCGCGCCGCGGCCCCTGCGTATCGTCCCCTGCAGGCTCGAGGTGGTGCTGGCCAAGTCAGAGGCCAGCCGCCGTCGCAGCGCCGGCCTCGGCCGCGTGCGATTCGGCCAGCAGTGAGGGGGGCGCAGGCTCCTCAGCCGCCGTCAGCCAGGCAGCCGCCCGTGCACCGAGGTGCGCGCGGGGCGGGGCGGGTCGCGCGAGGATCTGGGCGTGGTTATCGTTCCTGACAGGGCGCTTACCGCGGTAAGGACCACGCCGGTGTGTATGGCGACGGAGACAGTGCCGCTCTTGCATGCCTTGTGTCCACCGCGGTCCCTAGGTGGACCGGTGGGAGGCCGGCTAGCCGACCACATGCAAGAGTGGGAACGGTTAACTCAGGACCGTTTAGTCTTGCGATGGCTTTCCGTGGGGTATCATCCAGAGTGGATGACAGGCCCGCCGTCGCGACTGTCTCTGGTGCCAGTCTGGACTCCCATTCCGAGAGATCCAGATCAAAGGTTGTGTATCGAGGAGGAGATAAATTCCCTCGTACAAAAAGGAGCTATTCAGCCGGCACAAAGGTGTCCGGGCTTCTATTCAACCCTGTTCTTGGTAACAAAACGCACCGGTGGGTGGAGACCGATTCTCAACCTCAAGCCATTGAACAAGTTCATCGAGACGCCCAGTTTCAAGATGGAAACGGTGCGCTCGGTGTTGGCGGGGTTGGAGAGGGGGATGTGGACGGCGTCGATAGATTTGAAGGACGCTTATTTCCACATCCCCATCCACAGGAGTTTCTGTCGCTTCCTGAGATTTGCATTCCAGGGCAGACAGTGGGAATTCAGGGTGTTGCCCTTCGGAATTTCCACGGCTCCTCGGGTTTTCACCCGTGTGGTTCTTGCGATCACAGCATACCTCCGCAGGAGAAGCATAGCTGTCCACACGTACATAGACGACTGGCTGTTGAAAGCGCACACCCGGGAAAGTTTGTCCGCCAATCTGGAGATTGTTTTGAAAATTCTCACAGACTTGGGCTGGATGATCAATTTCCCAAAATCAGAGCTGACTCCATCCCAGAAGTTTGTTTACCTGGGGATGTTCTTCGATCTGGAGACAGGATATGTTTATCCTACTCAGGAGAGAGTTCAAATACTCATCTCATTGATTCAGTCAGTGTGCGACAGTCGTCATGTCCTGGCACGGGTTTACTTGAGAATGCTGGGGTTGATGGTTTCGTTGGAACCAGTCATTCCTCAGGCCGCCTTACGCAGGCGGCCGATCCAGTTGTTTCTCATGACACAATGGACCCAGAGTACAGGTTCGCTGGACTCGAATGTGTCAGTGTTGGCGCCTCTGATTCACCACCTGCAATGGTGGTTGAATACAGAGAATCTCTTACCGGGGGTTTTGCTAACCCCTCCCCACCCTCAGGTGACTGTGTATACAGATGCATCGATGGAGGGCTGGGGAGCTTGCCGGGAAGAATCCACGATATCAGGGCTTTGGAATCTGGAACAGTCACAGGAACATATAAATCTACTGGAGCTAAGAGCAGTAGTCCTGGGCCTGGAACATTTCTTACAGAAAGTTCAGGGCAAGATTGTTCTTATTCGTTCAGACAACTCAACAGTTGTGACTTACATAAACCGCCAGGGCGGAACGAAGTCGCCCAGTCTCTGTATGATGACATGGAAACTGCTTTGTTGGTGTCTGGATCACCAGATTACCTTGAAAGCAGTTCATATTCCGGGAAGGTTAAACCTGCTAGCAGACTCATTGAGCCGAAGGATGAGTGTTTTACCCACGGAATGGCAACTAAATCAATGTGTGGCGGATCGTCTGTTCGACCATTGGGGGAAACCCAACATCGATTTGTTCGCAACGAAGAAGAATGCGAAGATGACGACGTACGTCTCTCCGATTCCGGATCCAAGCGCTTTCGCAACAGATGCGTTAGCTATCAGCTGGGGGAGAATGTATGCATACGCATTCCCTCCAGCAATCCTGATTCCAAAAATTCTTCAGAAAATCAGACAAGAGGAATGCCAAGTGCTTCTGATCGCCCCGGATTGGCCAAGCCGATCATGGTATACGGATCTGCTGGACCTTCTGGTCTGCAATCCGGTTCCTCTGCCTCTGATGGACGATATTATCTTCCAGGGCAAGGCCCTTCACAACAATCCGTCAATGTTCAGATTGACTGCGTGGATGTTGTCAAGGAATCTAGAATTAAGGAGGGCTTTTCTGAGCAAGCAGCCATGTTTATGGCCAAAGCCAGGAGGGGGTCAACCTCCAGAGCATATAATTATAAAATCAACAGATTTGCAGAATGGTGCTCAAAAAGATGTATTGATCCAATGGATTCATCTATTCAAGTAGTAGCTGATTTCCTCTGTCACCTCTATGATGCCTATAGCCTCAAGCCTAACTCTATTGCTGGTTATAAGTCAGCATTAATGTCTGTTATTCCTTGCTTGGCTAAGAGGGGAAGTGATGAAGTAAATACATTGAATGTATTAATTAAAGGCATGGCCAATCTAAGACCAAGGAATCCTCCTGTGATTCCGTCTTGGAGTTTATCGCTAGTGCTTCAAGTACTAGGTGATAAGCCTTTTGAACCACTTAGTTCCATTTCTATGAAACTATTAACACTGAAGACTGTGTTTTTAATTGCTGCGGCCTCGGCTAGGCGTAGGAGTGAGATTCATGCCTTATCAGCCGAGGATGACCGTTTTGTGGTTTCAGGGGAAGGCCTTAAGCTGCTACCTAGGATTAATTTCTTGGCTAAAAATCAGTCGTTGAAATATCCAGGTCAACCTATTATTTTGCCTGCTTTAACTAGATATGATCCTAATTCTAAAGCATGGTGTCCCGTCCGGGCGCTGCGCCGGTACAAACAACGTACGGCGGCATGGCGCACCGACCAGTCAGCGTTATGGTTGTCATATATTGAACCCCATGGGAGGGCTTCTAAGGACACCATTTCCAGGTGGATTGTGGAATGCATTCAGTTTTGCCATAAATCCGCCACCGGGAAGCAGGTTGACGTGGCCAAGGCTCACAGTGTCCGCGGCGTAGTGACATCCACGGCCCTATTTAATGGGGTCCCTGTGGATGATATTATGTCGGTGGCTCAGTGGCACTGTGAGTCAAGTTTTACAGACCATTATCTCCGTGACACCTCTAATCCTCTCGCCTTGTCGGTTTTGAAAAAATAAATCGGTTTATATTTTTTGAGGTGATTTCCTCATTACTTATATATATCACAATTAATTTATGGAAACACCCACTTTTTTGGGCCTGCATCAGTCTTTACCGATGGGAAGATGATGTCAGCAGCCATTTCAACAAGGTCAGTCTTGTTCATGTGTTGTCCGTTGTTGATTGTATTGTCACGATTACCCGTTATTAATATGGTGATGGTTTGTGTATTTGTGTGGTTCATTGTTGAGAGTTACGAAAATGGAGCTTTTTCGTCTCTGTCCTGTAGTACATGGCACTTGTACGTAGAGAGCGTATAGGACATTGAGGTCAGTCGACTCTTCCTCCCAGGAAGGAGGGGGGGGAGCGCATATGACATTCGGTCATCTCTCATACATCGGTCGTGTTATCCGATGGTTAGTCAAATCCTGACTGTTTTTTCTTACAGTTTCAGAAGTTTAAGTGCCTTAAACGCAGAAAAGCGTATTGGGATGAGCTGGTCTTTTGACCTCGCCTCCCTCCCGCCAGATTCACTTTCGAATTCTGGCAATATCAAAAGTATTAGGGAGGTAAGTATACTCTTGAAGTGAAATAAACGAAATCTAGGATTTCTTTTTTCACGAGAGAGTTGATACTTACCTCCCTAGATACGGACCCGGCCTCTCCACCCCACAGAGGCTCGGTCTTCAGGCTCTTAATAGTTGCATGTGTGTCAGCCAATAATCTAGTCAGAGGAAGTGCTAGTCTGCGCATGCGCGGTGGTGGGGCTGGCATCCGCCAGACTACGCTCTGACTCCCTGCCCAGTAGGGGCACCTAACTGTTTTAAATCTGAGTGTTTATTGAGTGAAAGCCAATATTTAGCAATATCAAAAGTATTAGGGAGGTAAGTATCAACTCTCTCGTGAAAAAAGAAATCCTAGATTTCGTTTATTTTTCTCACACCTCTCTCCCTCCTTCCCATCAACTGTCCATCATTTCTGTTGATCTGTATTACTCTGCTCCTGTTAATGTGTATATCTATGCATCCTGATATCTATCTATTAATATGTCTCTCTTTAATACATTAAAAGTATATGCATATAAACATATAAATAAATCGGTTGTTTTTAATGTGATACAGGTTTTACCTATTCGAATAGCATAATGAGAAATGCTCAACATTTACACACGTGTCTTTTTTGTGGTATGCAGAATGTTTTCATAATATCCTCACTACTAAAAACCGTCCATGATGCCGCTATAATTACGTGTTCTCTACCAGATTTTCAATGCTATAATATGTATGTTTTCTAGAATAATATTTGCTGTTAATGTTATTACTATTGCATATATTATGAATGGAGGGATCAATTTCTAGCTATGCCCCGCCCATTTTTAAATAAGCTCCACCCACATTGGGCATATGTTGGGATCAATTTACATAATTTGAAGCCGGAATTCTTCAAATCCCAAATTCAAGGTTAGTATATAGGTAAGCTGTTGAATATTTTGAAGCTAATTTAACTGGGAGCTGTTACTATCATAGGGGCTGTTGCTGCCTATGGCAAAAACAGCTCCCAGTCAAATTGGTTTCAAAATATTCAACAGAATGTTTGTTAAATTGTATATTCATCAGACATACAATTTTGTGATAGACCTTTCGATTTTCGTGGTGGAGCTACCTCATCTTTATGGTGACGTTGGCTACCAAATGACGTATTTGATTATGACATCAGATTCTTGAGTGCCAGATGAGATCTCTCCATTGTACGTTGATCTGTCACTCGATCACTTATATCGCATGACCGTGTATGCACGCACACAACCACGCATGCACACACTATTAAGCAAATGTCATTATAATTGACAAATTGATTTGAATCATCACAGCAAGTTTTTGCATCTACCGAGACATGGGTTGGGGTTTTTTTTACAAATATTTCGTGAGTATGAATGCTATGAATAGCTTTGGTAATCTTTCTAAAATATAACTTCTAAGCTAAACAGCTTCTTTCTGTCATGAGTTGGGTCCCCTGAGTTACCGCTATGCTACTTGAAATATTGTGCAGAAATCTATGAATCTAATTCTCATAGATTTCAGCTCAATATTTCAAGTAGCATGCCTCCCCTGTCCATTATGAAATGAGGTGTTTAATGATTCTGCACCGCCTCACTAAACATCTCATCTAAAATCCATGGTGATATTTAACAAAGATTCTGAATGAACTCATTAAAAATCTGTAAAAAATTAATTTTAAATATTTTAAATTAAATAAATTATATTGTATATATTACTAATATTTAATTCTACTAATTATTATGTTGTTATGCATCTTAATATATTAGCTGTACTTATATTAATACACTGTATTTAGATATTAATAAAGTCCCGTCCATTTGTGAACTGTAACTCGGTTGTGAAATTCCAGTATATTTATCACATATAAACGCATATAAACCATACAATATTACTAACGCTTAATATTTACTAACATACCACTGGAGAAATTGTGCGGTTTAACCCTTCGGCAATCAAGCTGGCCAAAACTGGCCTCTGCACTGGCCTTGAGAAATGGTCATTTTGCAGACCAAGATAAAACTACTCTTGGGAATTTACCACTGGAATGACTGACTATAAGTGAGCCAGTCATTCAAGTGATCAATTAAAAAAAATAACCTCTTGATCTGCAAATAAACATTTTCAATAAGAAAAATTGAAATTTCTTTTGAAGAAATTTGAGCTTTTTTCTTCTTCTTTTCGTTCGCTGATCATACCGCCAGTCCTGTAAGTGACTATCGACATGATCATAAGTTTGAGCTTATTACATGTCTTTTAACAGAAGTTGTTGATTTATTTTCATGGTGTTTTATTTATTGCTATGTTAGAGATTGTCTGCATACTTAACATTGTTTTAAATCGTGTAAGCCAGTTGAACAGATGTATTAACCATTTTATCATTTCGTTGTCAAATATGGCCAGGAAAGTCAAAATATCTGCTTATTGAATATCATCTTTCAGGCTAAGGAGTCAATTCTGGAAATTTTACCACTGAAATGCCTGGCTCAATAATCAAATCGATTCGTGGTCAATTGACTGACAGCTGAATGGTAAATCAGTGGGAATGGTCAATCACTAATTAACCATATTACTACAGTTGATTGATACAAGTTGTTATGGCCTCTTGTCTTATTCAGATGTCATTGTTATTAAAACCTGTAGATGTCTTGAAATCTATAGGTGTGTGTCTCTCAATGTCCATATACCATACTGCCTTGAAATCACTAGGTGTGTGTTTACCTGCTTTGAATTTCAATGAAACCTGGAGGTGTGTGTCTCAATATCCATACTCCATACTGCCTTGAAATCTGTAGGTGTGTGTCTCTCAATGTCTGTGCTCCATATTGCCTTGAAATCTGTAGGTGTGTGTCTCTCAATGTCTGTACTTCATACAGCCTTGAAATTTGTAGATATGTGTCTCTCAGTGTCTGTACTCCATACCACCTTGAAATCTGTAGGTGTGTGTCTCTCAATGTCTGTACTCCATACTGCCTTGAAATCTGTAGGTATGTGTCTCTCAATGTCCATACTGCCTTGAAATCTGTAGATGTGTGTCTCTCAATGTCTGTACTTCATACAGCCTTGAAATCTGTAGATGTGTGTCTCAGTGTCTGTACTCCATACCGCCTTGAAATCTGTAGGTGTGTGTCTCTCAATGTCTGTACTTCATACAGCCTTGAAATTTGTAGATATGTGTCTCTCAGTGTCTGTACTCCATACCACCTTGAAATCTGTAGATGTGTGTCTCTCAATGTCTGTACTCCATACTGCCTTGAAATCTGTAGGTGTGTGTCTCTCAATGTCTGTACTCCATACTGCCTTGAAATCTGTAGGTATGTGTCTCTCAATGTCCATACTGCCTTGAAATCTGTAGATGTGTGTCTCTCAATGTCTGTACTTCATACAGCCTTGAAATCTGTAGATGTGTGTCTCAGTGTCTGTGCTCCATATTGCCTTGAAATCTGTAGGTGTGTGTCTCTCAATGTCCATACTGCCTTGAAATCTGTAGATGTGTGTCTCTCAATGTCTGTACTCCATACTACCTTGAAATCTGTAGGTGTGTGTGTCTCAATGTCTGTACTCCATACTGCCTTGAAATCTGTAGGTGTGTGTCTCTCAATGTCCATACAGCCTTGAAATCTGTAGATGTGTGTCTCTCAATGTCTGTACTCCATACTACCTTGAAATCTGTAGGTGTGTGTCTCTCAATGTCCATACAGCCTTGAAATCTGTAGATGTGTGTCTCTCAATGTCTGTACTCCATACTACCTTGAAATCTGTAGGTGTGTGTGTCTCAATGTCTGTACTTCATACTGCCTTGAAATCTGTAGGTGTGTGTCTCTCAATGTCCATACTGCCTTGGAACCTGTAGGTGTGTGTCTGTATCTTGATATTCATACTCCATACTGCCTTCATAGTGCTCTTGTGCCTTAATATAGTTAGACCTGTCCTGTAAGGCCATCTTGTGGAGCACTACACATGGTCAGTAAAGACAGGTGGTCTTTTAATACAAGTCATTTGTCATGTTAACTACCTTATGGAGCCACAAGAAGATGGTTCTTTGTTCCTTTAACCCTCAAATTTGTTCAAGAAAATTTTAATTTTCTCCTGGAAATTGTCCATTTATAGACCAACAGAAGACTGTTCTTGAAGATTTACCACTGGAATTACTGGCTCGGTTATTGAGCCAAGCATTTCATGTGTAAATTTTCGAAAATAGTCTTCTCTTGGTCTGTAAATGTTTTTGTAATTTCCCAAGACTGGTACTGAAGCCATTCTTGGCCAGTTTGAGTGTTAAAGGGTTAACACCCAAAATGGTGAAATTTGTTAGAGAAAATTTCAATTAACTCATAGAAACTCCATTTGCAGATCAATAGATTATTTTTGAGAATTTACCATTGGAATGACTGGCAGTCATATAAAACAAGCCACTCTAAATAATGAGCTCATTTGTGTTTCTTTATTCATTTAGCTGTCATAACAGACTAAAATATCTAATGTAGTGTTCTTAGTAAATATCCATTTGCAAAACAAAAGAATATTTTTGGAAACAAAGCTCCTGATTGACTGGCTCCATAACAGAGCCAGTCATTCAAGTATTTAGTTTTGAAAAATATTCTCCTGGCCTGTAAATGGATGTTTTTTTATTTGAAACTGTATACACTCGTTGATGCTAATATATAATATTGTCATAATGAACCTAGATATACCGTCCATTATTTTATCATTATAGAGATGCATTGTTGTTTTAAACTTACGTAACAGAATTATATCCAATTTCATATATTTTTATCCGTTTTAGATATTGTCCTTGACGATGTATGTGACAGAATAAAAATGTGGTTTTAAAGCATTGTTTTGTTTCTGCATAAGTCAATTTTATCCCTTTAATGACTAAATTTTGTTGAAAAAATTAAAATATTTACTTACTGAATGTCCATTTGCAGGCCAAAAGAAGACTATTTTTGAAAATTTACCATTGGAATGACTGGCTCGGTTATCGAGCCAGTCATTCCAGTGGTAAAATTTTCAAAAATAGTCTTCTACTGGCCTGCAAATGGACATTCCCCAAGACCACTTCTGAGACTGTTTTTGGCCGGCTTCATCCTTAAAAGGTTAAAGCAAACAATTGAACAGAGATGCTTGTAAAACAGATTTGTATGTGATATTTGCGCTTGTCTGTCTCTGTCTCGATGTTTGTACCAGACGATTCCTGTGAATCTTTTTATTTGATTTAACTCGAACCAGGAAGGGCATTCTTGTAAGATACAGTACAGCTCAGAATAACAAGAAAAGAAACATTAGTAAAATTTTAAACACAATGTAAGAAATGTTTTGTTGAATATTTTGGATTTAATTTTATTAGAAGCCAGGCAGCAATGGCTTCCATTCATATTAAGTCCAAAATATTCAGCAGTACATTTAATTTTGTTTTGGAAATGTGTTAAGTTATTTCTGAGCTGAACTGTAGGATTTCAGCTCCTTAGTTTTGTCAGAAAGGCTATCAATGATGAGGATCAGTGATCTCTGTCAATGCTGAGGGTCAGTGATCTTTATCAATGTCAAGGATGGGTGATCTCTGTCAATGTCAAGGGTGGGTAATCTCTGTCAATGATGAGGGTGAGTGATCGCTGTCAATGTCAAGGGTGGGTGATCTCTATCAATGATGCGGGTGAGTGATCTCTGTCAATGATGAGGGTGAGTGATCTTTGTCAATGTCAAGGATGGGTGATCTCTGTCAATGTCAAGGGTGTGTGATCTCTGTCAATGATGAGGGTGAGTGATCTCTGTCAATGTCAAGGGTGGGTGATCTCTGTCAATGATGGGGGGTGAGTGATCTCTGTCAATGATGAGGGTGAGTGATCTTTGTAAATGTCAAGGATGGGTGATCTCTGTCAATGTCAAGGGTGGGTGATTTCTGTCAATGATGAGGGTGATTGATCGCTGTCAATGTCAAGGGTGGGTGATCTCTGTTAATGATGAGGGTGAGTGATCTCTGTCAATGATGAGGGTGGGTGATCGCTGTCAATGATGAAGGTGAGTGATCTCTGTCAATGTCAAGGGTGGGTGATCTCTGTCAATGATAAGGGTCATTTAAGTTATTTCTGAGCTGAACAGTAGGATTTCAGCTCCTTAGTTTTGTCAGAAAGGCTATCAATGATGAGGGTCAGTGATCTCTGTCAATGCTGAGGGTCAGTGATCTTTATCAATGTCAAGGATGGGTGATCTCTGTCAATGTCAAGGGTGGGTGATCTCTGTCAATGATGAGGGTGAGTGATCTCTGTCAATGTCAAGGGTGGGTGATCTCTGTCAATGATGGGGGTGAGTGATCTCTGTCAATGATGAGGGTGAGTGATCTTTGTCAATGTCAAGGATGGGTGATCTCTGTCAATGTCAAGGGTGGGTGAACTCTGTTGATGATGAGGGTGATTGATCTCTGTCAATGTCAAGTGTGGGTGATCTCTGTTGATGATGAGGGTGAGTGATCTCTGTCAATGATTAGGGTGAGTGATCTCTGTCAATGATGAGGGTGAGTGATCTCTGTCAATGATGAGGGTGAGTGATCTCTGTCAATGTCACGGATGAGTGATCTCTGTCAATGATGAGGGTGAGTGATCTTTGTCAATGTCAAGGGTGGGTGATCTCTATCAATGATGCGGGTGAGTGATCTCTGTCAATGATGAGGGTGAGTGATCTTTGTCAATGTCAAGGATGGGTGATCTCTGTCAATGTCAAGGGTGTGTGATCTCTGTCAATGATGAGGGTGAGTGATCTCTGTCAATGTCAAGGGTGGGTGATCTCTGTCAATGATGGGGGGTGAGTGATCTCTGTCAATGATGAGGGTGAGTGATCTTTGTAAATGTCAAGGATGGGTGATCTCTGTCAATGTCAAGGGTGGGTGATTTCTGTCAATGATGAGGGTGATTGATCGCTGTCAATGTCAAGGGTGGGTGATCTCTGTTAATGATGAGGGTGAGTGATCTCTGTCAATGATGAGGGTGGGTGATCGCTGTCAATGATGAAGGTGAGTGATCTCTGTCAATGTCAAGGGTGGGTGATCTCTGTCAATGATAAGGGTCATTTAAGTTATTTCTGAGCTGAACAGTAGGATTTCAGCTCCTTAGTTTTGTCAGAAAGGCTATCAATGATGAGGGTCAGTGATCTCTGTCAATGCTGAGGGTCAGTGATCTTTATCAATGTCAAGGATGGGTGATCTCTGTCAATGTCAAGGGTGGGTGATCTCTGTCAATGATGAGGGTGAGTGATCTCTGTCAATGTCAAGGGTGGGTGATCTCTGT
>CM067368.1:77555891-77574891 GCA_034401795.1 Chaetoderma sp. LZ-2023a
ATCAGACCATAGAGTTAGATCTGTAGAGTGCTCATGGCCCTCACAAAGACGGAATTTCAGAGTTCAGTATTTTCTCGCCCGGGCTATAGTCTCCAAAATAATGTTTTTGTTATTAATACCAATACTAATATGTAGTCAAATAAGGTGTCAGATTAATACAGACAATATAATTTTATTTCTGATAAATAGATATAAATTTGCGTCTCTCCAATTTCTCTTCCAATTATCCTCACCCCCCCCCCCCCCCACACACACACACCAAAAAGATATGCGTGTGCAGCTGATCGTCTACGTCAACCAGTCAGCCGAACATGCGAGTTAAATACGGGGTTTGTAAGACAAAGTGAACGAGTGCGGTGATGTTCCGTGTTGCGCTCGGAGGTGTTAAATGACCTATTTATTATACACCTATATTCAATATATGGGTGTATGACCACAGAGTAGTCCAATAACACTATTTAGAGTCCAATAACACATTTAAAGTGCAATAACACATTCTCTTGGGCTGTCATGGGGGTAGCAATTAAGCCATTTCATTGGTTAATAGATACATGCGCATACTAAATATAGTATCGGAATAAAGATGAATGAATGACGCCACAATCAATTATGTCACATTGTTTGATGACATCATAAACAAAATTACATAAATACTCCACCGTCCTTCGGACAGTCTGACAGTCTATGGTTGTAACGGACTATTAAGTGTTAAAGACGGGCTTAATAGAATCATTTATGACGTAATAGTTATGACGTCATACGACGTAAAATCATCGACTGTTACTCTGGAAAGCCTAAGTGTAGGCTATTGTAGTGTATGTTCGTAATTTCCCGTTCCCCCTTTATATAGGCTCACTGTCCAGACTGAAAGCAACACTGTTCAGTGAGGTTCCCCCGAACACATATCAGCACCATAGAATGATCCGCACCCATTGTAGTGGTTGCACAATTATTAGTAACACATTTACAGGCATTCTAGATAGTGCAGCAGGGAGGTAGAGGCAGTGTTGCTGATACCTGTGGCATGGGTTGTTAGAGAAGGATACCAGCTATGCTGTACACTGTCCAATCTGCGTAACATCCACCATTTTAGATAAGCATCATATAGGTTTAAGTTATGGCATCATAATATATTTACTCTATCAGATCCTTGTTGACTCGGAGCTGCTTTACGTCCGCCATGGAACATTCACCATCCAAGACGGGCCTGACTTCTTAACGTCGCTGCCTAAGGATGAGATATAATTACTTCAGCTGGATGGATTCCAAATAATGAATAGCACGTAACTGATGATATGGTGGTGGTTGGAACGGCGAGTAGTTTGTTGAGAATCTCGTTTCTGGAAACTATTTCTTTCTTATTTGGTAGTATAATCGCCAGCACATGTATGATGCATGCCGACACCATGCATCTCAGAACACGAGGTGGAATTCCACCCCCCCCCCCTCCCCTCCCCCACCCACGCACGCACTCACGCACGCACGCACACACACACACACACGCACATTTTCCATGCATGCCTGCTCATAGTAAACGATGCAGATACTGGTATGCTTTGTTCAGATTGTTCTCACACCCTGTCACTGTTTACTTGTGTCTCTGAGAATTCCAAGATAAGTTGCATTCTTAGTAATTTGTATTTCTTGTCTACCAAGTTTCCTTGCTGTCCAGAGCATTCTTGTGATGTATGATAATTACACACACATCCCACCCATGCTGCTTAGTATTCATATCTTCTAGTGTCAGCATATGGCGCCCACACTGGGCCAGATTTACAGATTAATGCGATTCGTCGTAACTATAGTGAAATCATCGGCTATATATGGACTAGTAATCTCGCACTCAATTGTCGATTATAAAATTGGCTTCATAACTCCCCATTACATTTCACATTCGAGACTGCATTCTGACCAAGGTCCCTTGTAATTATCTATGCGCCTTTTACACCATCAACATATAGCTGCATGTAAAGGGTATCTTGGTAAATCGCATTGAATGCTGTTTTTGCATCAATTTATGCTCGAAATGCTGGTATTGTAATAGAAATTCGGAGTCGGTCTGTCCTCCGACTCACTTCTGTCAAGAGATTGATGAAATGAAAGCAAGATATCAACAATTTAAGTTCTGACTTCATAGTTCCTGTTTGTTCCTGTGCCACTGGAAGTACGACTTCCCGCACAAACTTTACTTTCTTCTGCATATTGCATCATGAGAGTAGTTATGGGTGCGGCTGGCCGCTATTGTTCTTTTCGTTGGAATGTGGTTTTAACCAATCAAAACGCTCCATTTCAGTCGATATTGTTTGGAGAACAATGGCGTCCAGCGGTACATGCATTCTAGATAACAATGGCGTCCAGCGGCACACGTTTTCTAGCTGATCAATGACGTCCAGCCACACATGTATTTGAGAATCTGCAACACTCTAGAATGTTCTATTATTTTGAATTAGTTAACCCTTAAAAGTTTAAAAGTTGTGTATTTTACGTTTAAATGTAGTGGCTGCGCTCCCCCCTCCGTGGTTATCTACCGTTGTAAAAATATTAAGAGAGTAATGTAAAAAAATAGAGTTTAAGAGGTGGTCTGATTATGGAGGTCGGAGGAGGAGGAGGAGGAGGAGGGAGTATGAGGCTGAGGAGGGGGTGAGGAATTATGGTATTGATGTTTGAAAATAATTTGACTGTTTCGTCGATAACGTTATTAGTAAACTATTTTTGTTGTATATTTTGAAAACGTTTTGACTTTTAACCGTCATTACGCGCAAATTGTTTTTAAATACTTAATATTGCATTTGCAATAACGTCAGTCGTTTTAGATTTTGGGAAACAGTGTCGAAGTGCGCGATATCGGTGTTATTTTGAATTAGTTAACCCTTAAAAGTTTAAAAGTTGTGTATTTTACATTTAGACGTAGTGGCGGTGCGCCCCCCTCCGTGGTTATCTACCGTTGTAAAAATAATAAGAGAGTAATGTAAAATAATAGAGTTTAAGAGGTGGTCCGATAATGGAGGTCGTATGAGGGGGAGGCTGTAAGAGGAATTACGGTATTGATGTTTGAAAACAATTTGGCTGTTTCGTCGCTAACGTTATTAGTAAACTGTAGAATATTTAGAGACTGCCTGTATGCTGTTAGTTAGCAACAGCTACCAGACAGATTAGTAACAAAATATTTAAAATAATGTATTAATGGTATGTTCGGTTGGAATGGTAACCAAGACATGGTGGTGATGGATTGCATCCTGGGATAAAAAAGTTAACCCTTTCACCGATGAATCTATATCTCATTTTCATCGATAACATACAGGAAAACTGTTGAATATTTTGAAAATAATTTGATGACGCTAACGTTATTAGTAAAACTATTTTTTGTCGAATATTTTGATTGACTTTTAACTGTCATTACATGCAAATTGTTTTTAAATACTTTGCAATAACGTCAATCGTTTTAGATACGATGGTTAAAATGTGGTCATTATATCTCTGAGTGTTCCGTTTGTAGAATTGTATGTAGAGCGTACTTATGCTAAAAAGATTATTTGTTGCGTATGATTTTACCATATGTTTCGAATAGCCGTGAGATCAAGCTTGAATCGAGATACAAACACGGCACGTGTTAATAACGAAAGAATGTTAAAGCACCAAGATCAATCTTGAATCGAGATACAAACATGTCATGTGTTAAGGAATACTATAAGAATATACCACCCGTCTCGTTCTAAGCACAGGATATTACAATGTCCTCGCCGAGAGTTTGTGAAAATCTATAATAAAGCGTGCACCCGCTCACCGGCTATTGCTGTTTACCGACGCTTAAAGTATACGACAATTAAGAGCAACATTTTGAGCGTAGTAGCATAATCATAGATGACCATTTACTTCAAATATAAATATGTCCTTTTGGCTACAGAGCAGTGATACGTTATAACCATGTTTTTTACTATATAATTCAGTCCTGCCCTAAGCGACCACCTCGTGTTGCGCCATTACATGGACGCTAGAGACTTTCTTAACCCTTTTAACCCTCGAATTTCTTCAAGAAAATGTCCATTTTCTTCATATTCATATTTGTAGTACAAGAGAAGACTATTTTTGAAAATTTATTATCGGAATGACTGGCACTGCAGGCTATCCATTTGTCTAGTCATTGTGCCGGCAAACACCACCCCCCACCCCCCCCACCAACCACCATTATCATCGTCACCACCCACCACCACCACCACCACCACTACGACCTACACCCAACACCATGCATTACCCCCACCACCTACGCACCCACCAACCCATAGCGAATTTCTTCATATTCATACTTGCATCCTTAGAGAAGACTATTTTGGAAAATTTATTATCGGAATGACTGGCACTGCAGGCTATCCATTTGTCTAGTCATTGCGCCGGCAAACACCCCCCTCCCCCCCCCCACCAACCACCATCATCACCACCAACACCCACCACCACCAACACTACGACCTACACCCAACACCATGCATTAACCCCACCACCACCACCACCCACGCACCCGCCAACAGTTAGCGAATTTCCTCATATTCATACTTGCATCCTTAGAGAAGACTATTTTTGAAAATTTATCACCAGAATGACTGACTCTGACAGCTATCCATTTATCTAGACATTGTGGTCGGAATGTGTGAGAGCTCTGTGTTTGAAAAAATGGCATATAGGTTGGAGAGGGTATGTCATGAGGGTTTAATAAACGTCTCGCTCATATGCACACATGCTAATACGCGATACTGCTAGTTATACGTTGTGTGTAGGTGCGTGCGTGCAACACTACGACCTACACCCAACACCAGGCATTAACCCCACCACCAACACCCACCCACCCGACAATCCATGGCGAATTTCTTAATATTCATACTTGCAGCCCTAGAGAAGACCATCTTTGAAAATTTATCATCGGAATGACTGACTTTGACAGATATCCATTTGTCTAGACATTGTGGTCGTAATGTGTGAGAGCGCGGTATCTGAAAAATGGTATGTAGGTTGGAGAGGGTATGTCATGAGGGTTTAATATAGGTCACGCTCGTATGAACACATGCTAATACGCGATACTGCTAGTTATACGTTGTACCCTTGTGCGTGCATGCATGCCGCGGTGTGCGCCCTTGTGCGCATGCGTGCGCCAGAAGACTTTTAAAAAAAATTTCAGCGGAATGACTATACGTACATGTGCGAACGCATGCGGTCCGCATGATGCGGATTTGCGGGTGCGTGTTGCGGATGGCACCAAGTGTATGTACATGCCTGAACACGCATACATGCCAAAATGCTTGCATACATGTGCGGCCGCATGCAGGCCGCATTTGCGGATTTGCGGGCGTATGTTGCGGATTGCGGGCGCATGATGCGGATTGCGGGCGTATATTGCGGATTGCGGGCGCATGATGCGGATTTGCGGGCGTATGTTGCGGATTTGCGGGCACATGATGCGGATTTGCGGGTGTGTGTTGCAGATGGCACCAAGTGTATGTACATGCCTGAACAAGCACACACGCCAAAATGCATACATACATGATGCGGATTGTGGCCGCATATTGCGGATTTGCGGGTGCATATTGCGGATTTGCGGCCGCAGTACATATAATCCTATAAATGGTGCAAGTTCAATCCCTTTTCTCATTTCAGTTTAAACATCGCAAAGTGGTTGGACGTGTAACTGCAGAGTAGTAAGGCAGTCAGATTTCTTTGAAGAACCTTGTAACTTGCTAGATTTATCCTATGATCAATATGCCGAGACATAAATGTTTTGAATGTGGTTCAACTTTTAATAGGTCAAATGACCTGAAGCGGCATAAGATCCGATTCCATAACAATGAAGATAGTGAAAATCTAGACAGTGAAGATGAAGAAATGACAGAGATGAAGAGTGAAGATGATGCGTCAGCGGAGTCGGAGAGTGAAGCCAGTAATGACTCAGCGGAGACTGAGAGTGAAGATGAAGGTGAAGATGAAAAAGAAGACATAGGCAATGAGGAACTATTTACCATATTCCAAAATATTAAGCAGGTCTTAGATGCTGAACAATCAGGTTTAGAAGATGAGGATGGCGAAGTGGACACAGACCCGCATGGTGTAGGCAATGTGCCTATTTCTGTATATGCTGATGCTTTAGTTACAAAGTGTATAGACATAATGCTCCAGCCGAGAAGATTACAGAACTCTACCCTCATTAAAATAATTTGTCAGGAAATTGAAGATTTTATCGACGAGGGGTACGCATACGATGAAGCAGTCTTCTCAGCCTTTCAAAAACGAGTTTCTGACCAAGAAGTACATAAGGAACCATCTAGATGCTGAGAATAATGATGATGATTCTGTCGGCGATAGATCTGATCCATAAGGAATCAGTCATCGATAAATGGATCTCCAGAACATTGACTATTTGTTTATGCTACTGCAACTATACGTTTTATCATATGTAATATTTACTTCAATGTGAAAATATGGATACAAATAAAACATTGGTTCTTTATGCGTGTGTTTGATGATTGTAGCTTCCCAGCCGGGTCCCCCACATCCCTCGATATACAAATCGGAGTGCTGATGCTGTTGGTGGTGGTGGCAGTGGTGGGGTTGGCGGTTGATGAAAATAGGTGTTGTGGTGGATGATGGTGGTGGGGTTAATGCTTGGTGGTGGGTGTTGGTGCTTAGTGGGTAGTGGTGCTGATGGTTATAGAGGGATGTTGATGGTGGTGATGGTGATGGTGGTGATGGTGATGGTCGGTATTGGTAGTAGGTGGTTGCGGTCGCAATGTCCAGACAATGGTTAGCCAACTATATTATTTTTGTTGTCGGGGGTCTCATTGACTAGGTACTCATAATGCATTCATACTGTGTGTACCCAGACATGGTAATTATTCCTAGTTTTAGTACCTTTAACTGGCTGACTGGCGAGGTGTTTCAGACATTCCAGGGATCTACTTCCTAGCAAAATATTATGGAAACGATTTGAGCAAAAGTTGATGCAGACAGTCAAATTATTTTCAAAATATTCACTAAATAGCATGGAAATGATTTGATAGAAAGTTGTCGCTAACACCTCAGTCAAATTATTTTCAAAATATACGTACAGCGCGCATTGACGGCTTTGTAAACAAGTACGCTAGTATACCTCATCCCTCGTTCCAGGCTGCACCGCACTAGCATACATCATCCCTCCTCCTCCTAACTCGTTCGACCTCAGTTATGCGACCACCCCTATACTCATTCCAGGGATGTTATTTTCTGATTCTTCAAACCTATATCATGGCGCATTGGTAGTTTAAGCGAATAGTTTTGATACTAATTTGACATAGGAAGCTACAATTCGCACTAGCGCCTTCGTGCGCACAAACCCTTTAAAAGTGCTGTTCAATGCGACAATTTGGCATAGGAAGCCACGATTCCGCTTAGTTTCAAAATACTTTTTTACTACAACCACGAGGGACCGCATCGACCACCTAATACGTTAAACGATACAAGGGTGCTCGTCATTATTCGTCAACGATGATGACGTTGGACATTGTTCCCACCATTTTTATATCAATTTTTAAAATTTAATAATTAAATGACTGTCGCTTTAAAGAGCACTCCTTAAATACGAGATGCATGATTATTATCTATATTATATTATGTATACAACATCGCTTGGTTTAGCTATATATTACCCGCATAGAGATGTACTTTGCTCTCTTTTAAAAAAATTTAATGACTGGTAGGAAGCCGCTTAGTTTTGAGGGTTTTAGATGAAGGTTAACGTGTTTGCATACAAATTGAAGGATTAAAAGCGAATCATAGATGCTTTATGTACAATAACGAGGTGGTCAGAGAAAACATATTTCCCTGGATACTTTTTTAACGCGCACAGATTTTTATGTGCATAAACCATTTAACAAACTGATCCATCGCATCTAGCCTGTGAACATATCCAAGATTTTCGCCTGCATGTATGCATCATTATATGTAGACCAGTATGCGACAGTTTTTGATAGGACGCTAGTCATCTCACGCGATATTCCTTATATATTTTTTGTAGTAGAGCGATGTAGTATAAATGTAAATGTTAATATACATTCGGCTAAAATGTGTTGCGGATTTGCGGACGCGTGTTGCGGATGGCAACAAGTATATGCACATGCCTGAACACGCATACACGCCAAAATGCATGTGTACATGTGCGGCCGCATGCGGTCTGTGTGTTGCGGATTTGCGGGCGCGTGTTGTGGATTGCGGGCACATGTTGCGGATAGCGGGCGCATAATGCGGACTTGCGGGCGCGTGTTGCGGATGGCAACAAGTATATGTACATGCTTGAACACGCATACACGCCAAAATGTATGCATACATGTGCGGACGCATGCGGTCCGCATGTTGCGGATTTGCGGGCACGTGTTGCGGATTGCGGGCACATGTTGCGGATTGCGGGCGCATAATGCGGACTTGCGTGCACGTGTTGCGGATGGCAACAAGTATATGTACATGCTTGAACACGCATACATGCCAAAATGTGCGGAGGCATGCGGTCGGCATGTTGCGGATTTGTGGGCGCAGTACATATATTCCTATAAACGGTACAAATTCAATCCATTTTCTCATTCTAGTTTAAACATCGCAAAGTGGTTGGATGTGTAACTGCAGAGTAGTTAGGTAGCCTTAGGCAGTCAGATTTCATCTCACATGATATTCCTTATATTTTTTTTGTAGTAGAGCGATGTGGTATAAATGTAAATGTTAATGTACATTTGGCTAAAATGGCCAGCAGTACAAACTTTGACGGATCAGACACTGGGTATGTGCGATGTCGTTGGTGTTCCATCGACATCCATGACACCATATGCCGACGGTCGAAACACGAGAGGGTCTGTAGGCGTATGATCAAGAAAACAGAACCTAAAGAGATGGTGTACACCTGCAAGGAGTGCTATTGTCTATTACCAATCAAACAGTATCCGCATGGGTGTCCTGTAATCGGTGATACTCCGACTGATATACAAAAAGCAAACATGACGCAGTTTGTTACCAAGCTGACAACCGTGCCTGTGCGGATCTGCGAAGACTGAGACCTATCTCAAAACACGGCCCTTTTCAGGGCCCACAAATCATTCGAAAGAGAACTCTTTATCTGTTCAAAAAATAAAATAATGTAATAAAGTTTTTACACACAAGAACCCGCTTCACACATGAATACGCAAGCACACATTCTGATCCGTCAAAAGTGGTCGATGGATGCTACTGTTCGAAATGGCCATCTGTACGCCATTGTTCGTGGATGATTAATGCATTGCCATTGACTAGGAACTAAATTAATGACTGCCATTTTAAAGACATAAATACAATAGATAACACTATCTATATAATAGCATAGGAAAACTTCCTGTGTACGTGTCTGATTTTTAAAAATTAAATGACTGGGGAACACATTTTGCTCATATTTTTGAAATTTTAATAGTTAAATGACTTCCACTTTAAAGAATTGCCTTAAATATGTAAGATAAAATTATATATATATATATATATATATATATATATATATATATATATATATATATATATATATATATATATATATATATATATATATATATACAACGTAGATCACTATAACCTGTGTAACGCAAAGCTCTGATTTATTTGGAGAATTAAATGACTGGGAGTTCGTTCATATTTTTAAAAATTTAATAATTAAATGATTGACGCTTTAAAGACATAAATATGGTAGATAAAACTATCTATATAATATTATACAACATCAATCGTCAACGATGACCATTTCCATAAGAATTTTGAAAATTTAATAATTAAATGACTGCCATTTTTAAAATGACTTAAACCAAGGTGGAGGTTAATAGTGACTAAACCACCAGCGGCTTACAATCAATTATTTTCAAAACATTTCGTACAGAGATATCGCGCAAGACGTTGCCTCGGCGAATACGCTAGCCTACGTCAGCCATCCTCCTCATCCCTCGCGACACCTCTTTGAGCAACCACCAGCATTTTCTTAAAGGACCACCAGGTGAATAAAGGCGCGCTCATGCGCGGAGAACAATGCCTTGCAGAAGGTGTCCGAGATAGCATTCCTACCTCCGCCTTCAACCTCCGTTATAAGACCACCTCTCTCTTACCTAACATCGCCTAATAAGAAATTAAAATTTACAGTCAAATCGTTTTCAAAATATTCAGCAACCAAGCAATTTATTCAGCAACCAATCAAAATATTCAGCAACCAATTATCATAATATTCAGCAACCAATTATCAAAATATTCAGCTACCACTCAAATTATCAAAATATTCAGCAACAAATTATCAAAATATTCGTACATCGTGCATACCTTGTAAACAAGTACGCTAGCATCGCCCTCATAATCATCCAGCAATATCAACTGAGGAGGAATACTATAGCATTCCGCCTCAACTGACACAGGCAGTCAAATTATTTTCAAAATATTCAACAGTTTTCCTGTATGTTATCGATGAAAATGAGATATAGATTCATCGGTGAAAGGGTTAACTTTTTTATCGCAGGATGCAATCCATCACCACCATGTCTTGGTTACCATTCCAACCGAACATACCATTAATACATTATTTTTAATATTTTGTTACTAATCTGTCTGGTAGCTGTTGCTAACTAACAGCATACAGGCAGTCTCTAAATATTCTACAGTTTACTAATAACGTTAGCGACGAAACAGTCAAATTATTTTCAAACATCAATACCGTAATTCCTCTTACAGCCTCCTCCTCATACGACCTCCATTATCGGACCACCTCTTAAACTCTAATATTTTACATTACTCTCTTATTATTTTTACAATGGTAGATAACCACGGAGGGGGGGGGGGGGCACCGTCACTACGTTTAAATGTAAAATACACAACTTTTAAACTTTTAAGGGTTAACTAATTCAAAATAACACCGATATCGCGCACTTCGACACTGTTCCCAAAATCTAAAACGACTGACGTTATTGCAAATGCAATATTAAGTATTTAAAAACAATTTGCGCGTAATGACGGTTAAAAGTCAAAACGTTTTCAAAATATACAACAAAAATAGTTTACTAATAACGTTACCGACGAAACAGTCAAATTATTTTCAAACATCAATACCGTAATTCCTCACCCCCTCCTCAGCCTCATACTCCCTCCTCCTCCTCCTCCTCCTCCTACGACCTCCATAATCAGACCACCTCTTAAACTCTATTTTTTTACATTACTCTCTTAATATTTTTACAACGGTAGATAACCACGGAGGGGGGAGCGCAGTCACTACATTTAAACGTAAAATACACAACTTTTAAACTTTTAAGGGTTAACTAATTCAAAATAATAGAACATTCCAGAGTGTTGCAGATTCTCAAATACGTGTGCGGCTGGACGTCATTGATTAGCTAGAAAACGTGTGCCGCTTGACGCCATTGTTATCTAGAATGCGTGTACCGCTGGACGCCATTGTTCTCCAAACAATAGCGACTGAAATGGAGCGTTTTGATTGGTTAAAACCACATTCCAACGAAAAGAACAACAGCGGCCAGCCGCACCCATAACTACTCATGAGACCGTCACCACCGTCATATTATAGCTTTGTTGCCAGCCTCAAAATCAATCTGGATCCAATTTGCCTCCAGATCTCTTCAAAGTATCGAACTCTCGATCCGTGGTTCTGTTCCGGAAGCATCTGCGGATCACTAGTGATGTGCTGTGAATTACGCTTGTTTCGACGAGTGGAGAAATCATTGTTCCCGCGATCGGAGAAATCGTTGTGTGAATTTATCCTACAGCAGTATCCAGGTGTAAGTCGGACTTCCACATGCGCATGTTATTCTTCCACTTCTGCTGTTAGAGATATCATAAAGCCATCAAATTCTTTTGTCAGTCCTATCACGTGATCTGTCCCCATGACTTCTCTTCAGATTTGAATCATGTCCTTTCCAAGACCGTTTTCAGCGTTCCCTACACTTTCGTTTCTTGGTGTTCCTCAAACTCCTGTACTTGTGGACTTGTATCATTCGTTTGACATCAACCCCACCACCCACACCCACGGTGCTCACTCACGAGAACATTTATTCGATTGAACAACATTCCATATATACACAGTGTCTGGAATGTTGTTCAATCGAATAAATGTTCTCGTGGGTGAGCACCTTGGGTGTGGGATGTGGGGTTGATGTCAAATCCTTGTTTTAATTGGAATACCCGTATACAAAAGACACACTGTCAAAATATATATATGTAAGTTTTTAGTTGTCTATGATTAAGTTATAATATTATATAACTAGGGGATTTTTATACACTGTCAGTGAAAAAGCATCGTGTAAGCCATCGTGCATTGTGTAGACCATCGTGTAAGCCGTCGTGCATCACGTAGACCATCGTGTAAGCCATCGTGCACCGCGTAGACCATCGTGTAAATCATCGTGCATCATGTAAGCCATCGCCGTTGGTGGCCAACACAGTTTATTTTCAATAATATTGTACCAATAATATTGTCAATTATATTGATCGTGTATGGGCCGCTTTAATACTAATGCATGACGGATGAGATTCCAGTGATTGGACGGAGGGGATCCTCCATCAAGGATACGATACAATGTTAAATCGATAAGTTATTATTCGATTCCATTTAAATCTGGTATTTACGAGTTATTTGTAACGATTAACATACTGTCCTAACAACACAATGGGGCATTCGCAAATACTCTGCAGAAGTTCAGGAGATGTGAATTTTTCGGGTTGCAACACATTAATTTGAGTAAGTTCCCGGAAATTTCAACAGGTGAGTTTGTGTACCATACGACAATTATGGACATCGCTAAATTTCCCGATTATACATGTCTATTCATAGGGAAGACGACAAGTATCACAGAGTGCTTTATCTAACTCTCTAAAAGGTACTTGATCGACTAGAATACTTGAGTAACAGATTATGTTCAAAGATACTTGAGCAAAGGGTCCATCTGGAAGGAACCGTTAAGGGGTGCACATGGTACAGGAAAATCAAAACCTGTAGAGATTGCCTTTTCTGTACAAAACCAAGCTGACCTCCGGTGGATACCGACAGTCATGACAGAAGCAAACCAACCTAATTAAACCATCAGTAGCCAAGCTGAGGAGGAGTTGAGAACGACTGTCTAACGAGTTACAATGATATCAGTCTTAGTATAATACAGTGATTACTTTACATGACAATGGCCTAATATAAGATAATTAGCCGATCTCAAATCCGTGTTTTAATTGGAATACCCGTATACAAAAGACACACTGTCAAAATGACAAGCTAAGTGCCTCGCTCATCCGGAACTAGGGGTATTAATTTTGAGATCTCTAACTCAATTAATACAGAGCATATGGAAACATCTGTATCAATAGCACTAGTTTTAGTCTCATCAGTCAGAGGCCTGTTCAATCAGATTCATAGAAACTGTCTGTCTATGATGGCTTAGAAGGGTCATCGCTTCATCGCCCTGTAGAAAAGGCGACGCACGATGTGATGTTACGATGGTTTACACGATGGTCCACACGATGGCTTACATGATGCACAATGATTTACACGATGGTCTACGCGGTGCACGATGGCTTACACGATGGTCTACACGATGCACGATGGTCTACGCGATGCACGATGGCATACACGATGGTCTACACGATATATATGTAAGTTTTTAGTTGTCTATGATTAAGTTATAATATTATATAACTAGGGGATTTTTATACACTGTCAATGAAAACGCATCGTGTAAGCCATCGCGCATCGTGTAGACCATCGTGTAAGCCATCGTGCATCGCGTAGACCATCGTGTAAGCCATCGTGCATCGCGTAGACCATCGTGCATCGTGTAGACAATCATGTAAGCCATCGTGCACCACGTAGACCATCGTGTAAATCATCGTGCATCATGTAAGCCATCGTGTGGACCATCATGTAAACCATCGTAACATCGCATCGTGCGTCGCCTTTTCTACAGGGCGATGAAGCGATGACCCTTCTAACCCGTCACAGAGCCATAAGCGTATATAGGCCTATGGGAGAGATAGCGTTCGTTAAAGCGCATGATACGCATGTGCGTGCCAAGACGCTGTTTGTATGGAGCACGTAGTTATGACCTAGATAGGATGGCGCTTTTAGTGTACCGAGATGGTACCCTGTAATCCTTATTGATTGCCTGTTCCCGTTAAATCTGGCATTAATCAAGACCAGAATTCAACCGGCTTTTCAAATCTGTAAATGGCTGAGTTATCCAGGGAAAACTCTTCATGATTATCTTCAAAATATTGCTGTGACGTCATAACCACGTGGACGCAAAACTTTTAGAACGTTCTAGAACGTTTGACTGTGCTATTATCAGCTACGCACTGATTGGCTGTTGCTCGAATGATGATTGGATGGAGCCTGCGCCTGTGACGTCACGAGGAGTATAAAAGGAGACGCGATCCAGTATCGAGAGCACAGGTTGGATCTGGACCAGCTACCAACAAGCGCGACAGACAATACGTGTCTTCCTTCGTGTCTTCCTTATGTGTCAGGTTTTTATCCCATAGCGTGCAGTTCTCCAACCCACCACGCTAAAACAATTTTGTAACTCCCCATTTACGGGAGTAATTTGGAACTTCTGATAATTGTTCACGAATATTAACATCTACATTCGGAACACAAATTTGCGTTGAGGCCTTTGCGGCCTGAATATGCGAGTCTACAGATGTAGAGGCAGGATGTTCTTTGGTGGATGACTCGCCGGATCTGCCGGCCATGCCTAAAAGTGGTATTTCAATCGCCGCCGCACTAATATCGTGTAGGTTCTTTCGACTTTCGACCGCAGCAAGTGAACTCTGCCCGGTGCGTCTTCAGAGCTGGTTGATGTACCCAGCACTGTGAAGCTTTGTTTAGTATCTTCGTTTGCCTCTGACAACCCCCGCTTATGACCGAGTTGTTTACACCTTCCATCCATGCCATCAGTGTACGTGAACTTTCTTCACCACGTAGTACTATCGTATCTTTTGCTGACTGCTTGTTAGACATTCTATTAGGCCTACAGCACTGAGTGATGTATCCCTCCCGCCATAAGTATTCTTGCGGGAGTCTTGTTTGCGGAAAACAGCTTGCGGGAACCAACCTGCGGGGAACTTTCCAGCTTCCGGAGAGCGCTTCATCTCACGTCGACTACGGATTGACGTATCAATTTCAGTAACACGGTAGCCTAACTTAGAAATGACTACAAAGTATTCAAGTAACTATACTTCACAGTTTAATTATTTCCCTATATAGGTTTTGTTAATTAGATTCTGTAAGAACGGTCCAGTTGACTAAAAGGAAGCGTAATGGTCTTAGGACCGCTAGTTATAATTTCTGTACTTGTGATAATTATTCTCATTTTCCTCAATGTGTTGCTAACCGCACTATAGTAGGTTTGTTAACCTGTACTGTTATATATATCTTGATCATTTGACACCGTATTGATTGTTCTGGTTAGATTATGTATATATATGGGAAGTGGCCATCCGTTCATATGTTTTGTTTATTCATAGAAAATATAGGACTGCAGTGCACGTAGGAAACACTATACAGCAACACTTATATATGCAGCACTTTCTCCCGCCACCAACAATATTTCACCGAGGTCGCTGTCTGTGCTATAACTCTGTTTAGCCCGGCATGCTACCGACTAAACCTTTTCTATTCAGCTCAATAGGATAGGTTCAAAATGATTAGAGACACTTTCTTCATTAAATACTGTGTAAAATACTCTTCTCTTCCGGTAGTGCGATAATCTAGCACCCCCCGCCCCCCCCCCCCCCCCCCCCCCACTCCGGTAAGACTCATAAGTAAGATTTTGTCTCTCTTCGTGCTCCACACAGCCTTTTGGCTTCTTCATTGTTTGGATGTCCCTATCCGCACCATGGGCTGATCCGACTCTGGGAAACTGTTGGGGTTTCCGAGCGGTGATGGCCAGGGTGCGGTATCACACACATTTCCGTGTATCTTTGGATACTTAGTAGTTAGCACTTTAAGCCAATGTAGGAAAGCACTGCGAACACATGTATTAATTATTATTTTATTTACTGACACTCCTCCGGCACCGCAGTGCAAAACTGGCAACTTGTATATAAACCTAATGACAGGTAAAACGGTTAGTTCCATAGGACCCGGTGACGGGCGTGATACGTATTCCCACCGAATTCCATTAAAATGTCTGGGCATGATAATTAGATCTGCCACGTCCTTGCGGGAAGGACATTTACAGTGGGTATTCATCCCTCTTACCCCCACCATAACGATAAGAGAAATGGCCTAATAATGCTTTCGTGAAATGTAACCCATGTCTTGTAATGTTTTATGTGGTTACGGGGCAGAATGGCCAGATTCTTATCCATTTCGGAGATCCTGCTACGTAACATGTATGAGTGCTGTCTCTAGTATTGATGTCTTGGGACATCTGTTCTCCGTGACAGCCGTGTCTAATAGCTAGGTAGATATCAGCCAGTTGCGGCCTAAAATCATTCTTGTTCTGAAAACAACTAAAAGGAATTAAGCAAAGCAGAAGGCCCACAGAAATAAAGCAGCAACTACTAATACAGCAAACCAAGAATTACATAAGATGGTAACAAGGGAATGCATTGGGAATCCCCTGCCCCGTCTTCACGTAAAACAGTACACACCCCTATAGTCATAATCTCACTAAGTATGGTCCTTTCATTCTAAAGCATTTTTTTGATTGGAATATTAGAGTAGGCCCATTTTTGCCTACTATTCTTCTCCCGCTTTAAGCAGTGGCGACACCTTCCCGAGATGGAGGCCTGCGCGAGGCACTTGCCTCTCGCAAGGATTCAGCGACGATGGTCCACGCTAATACTCCTCATCCAAAACTTGCACTAGTAGTGCCCGCGTGAGGCACATCACTTTTCGTCAGAGATAACCTTCTTCCTTTCAGCTTAGAGGTATAATAACTTATATTAAGTTAAATAGTTAAGTCTAGTGTACAGGAGCCGCCCTTGCGGGGATACCTCTGCGGACCTACGAGTCTGTGTGGTATCTCTGGGAGCCTCATGTTTAAAAGTTCATCTACCTGTCTCTATGTCTCGTATTTTCGTATGCTCTTACTGTAGTGTTATCTAGCATATTTATAATTGTTTAGGTAAACTCATTGTATAGACTTATATTTTTAGGTCACCAAATCAAATCTTGTAAGTCCATAGATCACGAAATTACTATGGACAGGCATACTGGTGACACAAACTCGTGGGATGAGACAATTGTGTTTAATGTTCACGACGATGGTCGCATGGCCCCCACCGGAACGATTGAGTTCCACCGGCCTTAGGAGCCGGTTTTTGTTTCCCGCAGGGCAGTCTCGTACAAGGTCCGTCACCCCGAGACCGGATGCTAACCAGTGTCATCACTCGTCGTGCACTTGCGGCGTGGCGAGTCGACATACTACACTGGAAAGGCCCGACACTACCCGGTGTGCTACATATATTTTGCAGGTTCTTGTCTGCATTCTATACTGTATTGTTGTATTTCACAGGTTCTTGTCTGCATTATATACTGTATTGTTGTATTTCCCAGGTTCTTGTCTGCATTCTATACTGTATTGTTATATTTCACAGGTCCTTGTGTTGGCATGAACTGTTTGCATGGTATCCTGATGCACAATGATGACACACAGGGGGAAAGCCATGCCGCTGAGGATAATTACGAGAGAATGAAGGACACGCTGATGACAGGACCCAAACAGAAGCTTGGGCCTTGCCAGGGAGAGGACTGTCTACACGAGATGATGCATTCAGAGGATATTGGTGAAATACGGCATCCTAATCAAGGCGCATCCGGCCCAGAGCTCGAGATGCAAATGGTTCTACCACAGGATCCAGAATCTCAATTTCACGGAGTAATGATGCATGGTGATAGCACTTCAGGCCATAACCACAACGCAGAGCATGAAGAGAATGCCAATAGTGCTGCAGAACACAATAGACAAGAGGACAAACACATACCTCACTACCATTCTAAAAACATAATCGTGGGACCAGATACGGAGGCACTTCATGGCATACTCATGCATGGTGATGCCGAAATAGGTATTGATCACACTGAGGAAGACGCGTTAAAATTCGGTAATTTTGTTGCAAATGATGAACATGATAAGAAAAATAAACTCGGTGATAGATTAGACGCAGGTGGTATGATGCACGATGAAGGCCGTGTTGAATTATCTGAAGAGGAGGAGGAAGATCAGGGAGAGAACACTGGACAAAGTTTACCGTTTATAACCGACTCACTTCTGTCAGAGATTGATGAAATGAAAGCAAGATATCTTGCTGAAAATAATCCTAATGATAACAGACGTGAGGACATGACGGGTAATGACCTTGGCTACACCGATGGTGAGGGTACAGAAGGAGACATGCGTCATGACCTTGGTCTCATAGGTAATTCTGGCCCTATCAAAGATGTAAAACATGTGCATCATTAGCCGTGTCCAGATACAGAGGTCATGACTATTCTACAATATTTCTGTGATCAAATAGTCTGTATTAATGATGATAAATAGTTTCACTATTAAATGAAAGAATTATGTGGAGCTTAGTATAAGACAGACTTGTGGTCTTTTTGAAAATTCTCTCTTACCACCCCCCCCCCCACCTTTGTGTCAAAGGCTTGTTAAGTGATGACGTATTTCCGGGTTCCGCTCTATTGCTAAATACACAAAACGATGTTTTTGTTTAACAACAAATGATGACATCATAAACACCAGTTATGATGTAATAAAGAAAAATACACACTTCCGGGTTACGAATCGCGCGCAGTGACATCATACTTAACAAGCCCATAACGTCTCAGTGCTCAAAATGCTATTCATGTCAATTAACACTTTAGAGGTCAAGATTTTTGCAAGAAAATTGAGTTCAGTGAATGTCCATTTGTCGACCAAAGAGATTATTTTTTGCCAATTTACCACTAGAATTTACAGACCACTAAATGGCCAGGGTTGACAATTAAAGGGTC
>CM067368.1:77575391-77658958 GCA_034401795.1 Chaetoderma sp. LZ-2023a
CGCATGAACGTGTGTTGATGCAATATGCAGAAGAAAGTAAAGTTTGTGCGGGAAGTCGTACTTCCAGTGGCACAGGAACAAACAGGAACTATGAAGTCAGAACTTAAATTGTTGATATCTTGCTTTCATTTCATCAATCTCTTGACAGAAGTGAGTCGGAGGACAGACCGACTCCGAATTTCTATTACAATACCAGCATTTCGAGCATAAATTGATGCAAAAACAGCATTCAATGCGATTTACCAAGATACCCTTTACATGCAGCTATATGTTGATGGTGTAAAAGGCGCATAGATAATTACAAGGGACCTTGGTCAGAATGCAGTCTCGAATGTGAAATGTAATGGGGAGTTATGAAGCCAATTTTATAATCGACAATTGAGTGCGAGATTACTAGTCCATATATAGCCGATGATTTCACTATAGTTACGACGAATCGCATTAATCTGTAAATCTGGCCCAGTGTGGGCGCCATATGCTGACACTAGAAGATATGAATACTAAGCAGCATGGGTGGGATGTGTGTGTAATTATCATACATCACAAGAATGCTCTGGACAGCAAGGAAACTTGGTAGACAAGAAATACAAATTACTAAGAATGCAACTTATCTTGGAATTCTCAGAGACACAAGTAAACAGTGACAGGGTGTGAGAACAATCTGAACAAAGCATACCAGTATCTGCATCGTTTACTATGAGCAGGCATGCATGGAAAATGTGCGTGTGTGTGTGTGTGTGCGTGCGTGCGTGAGTGCGTGCGTGGGTGGGGGAGGGGAGGGGGGGGGGGTGGAATTCCACCTCGTGTTCTGAGATGCATGGTGTCGGCATGCATCATACATGTGCTGGCGATTATACTACCAAATAAGAAAGAAATAGTTTCCAGAAACGAGATTCTCAACAAACTACTCGCCGTTCCAACCACCACCATATCATCAGTTACGTGCTATTCATTATTTGGAATCCATCCAGCTGAAGTAATTATATCTCATCCTTAGGCAGCGACGTTAAGAAGTCAGGCCCGTCTTGGATGGTGAATGTTCCATGGCGGACGTAAAGCAGCTCCGAGTCAACAAGGATCTGATAGAGTAAATATATTATGATGCCATAACTTAAACCTATATGATGCTTATCTAAAATGGTGGATGTTACGCAGATTGGACAGTGTACAGCATAGCTGGTATCCTTCTCTAACAACCCATGCCACAGGTATCAGCAACACTGCCTCTACCTCCCTGCTGCACTATCTAGAATGCCTGTAAATGTGTTACTAATAATTGTGCAACCACTACAATGGGTGCGGATCATTCTATGGTGCTGATATGTGTTCGGGGGAACCTCACTGAACAGTGTTGCTTTCAGTCTGGACAGTGAGCCTATATAAAGGGGGAACGGGAAATTACGAACATACACTACAATAGCCTACACTTAGGCTTTCCAGAGTAACAGTCGATGATTTTACGTCGTATGACGTCATAACTATTACGTCATAAATGATTCTATTAAGCCCGTCTTTAACACTTAATAGTCCGTTACAACCATAGACTGTCAGACTGTCCGAAGGACGGTGGAGTATTTATGTAATTTTGTTTATGATGTCATCAAACAATGTGACATAATTGATTGTGGCGTCATTCATTCATCTTTATTCCGATACTATATTTAGTATGCGCATGTATCTATTAACCAATGAAATGGCTTAATTGCTACCCCCATGACAGCCCAAGAGAATGTGTTATTGCACTTTAAATGTGTTATTGGACTCTAAATAGTGTTATTGGACTACTCTGTGGTCATACACCCATATATTGAATATAGGTGTATAATAAATAGGTCATTTAACACCTCCGAGCGCAACACGGAACATCACCGCACTCGTTCACTTTGTCTTACAAACCCCGTATTTAACTCGCATGTTCGGCTGACTGGTTGACGTAGACGATCAGCTGCACACGCATATCTTTTTGGTGTGTGTGTGTGGGGGGGGGGGGGGGGTGAGGATAATTGGAAGAGAAATTGGAGACGCAAATTTATATCTATTTATCAGAAATAAAATTATATTGTCTGTATTAATCTGACACCTTATTTGACTACATATTAGTATTGGTATTAATAACAAAAACATTATTTTGGAGACTATAGCCCGGGCGAGAAAATACTGAACTCTGAAATTCCGTCTTTGTGAGGGCCATGAGCACTCTACAGATCTAACTCTATGGTCTGATCTGACTCAAAATTTAACGCATGGTGATATTGGCTAGAATTATGACTATCTGGAAAGGTAGCATAAAAATAGGAAATGTTCTGAAATAAAGAAACTGAGGTTTCTTGTTCTATTATTAAAATAAGGAATTTCCTAGTTTACCTGACCAGCCGTTCTTAATTCTTATACTAACCCACCCCCACCCCACCCCCACCCACCCACCGTCCCCCCCCCCACCCACCGTCCCCCCCCCCTTCCCCCGATCGATAAATACACAAGAATGTGGACGAGTGCAATAACACACTCTAATCTAAAATAACAAACGTAAATAAGCTATCGGCCTATATGCGACCCATTTTGTTAACAAATTTACCGACAGACATACAGACAGACTACGTATTACAACAAAAAAAATAATAGTAGTAGTAGTAGTAGTAGTAGTAGTAGTAGTAGTAGTAGTAGTAGTAGTAGTAGTAGTAGTAGTAGTAGTGGTGGCGGCAGAAGCAGTAGGGGCAGCAGCAGTAGTAGCCGCAGTGCAGCAACAGCAGAATAATTAGTGTGTATATATGTATATAGCTTACCTATTAATGGTTTTGTGATACATTGTGTGAGCACAGTAATAATAACCAGCATTGTCAGCAGAGATGTTTTAGTCCAGTACGCCATAATAGTGTCCAGGTAAAGAAGCAGTTATTGCTGGCTCAGATACCAGGAATATAAATAATTGATCACTAAATCTCTGTACACATTTAGCTAAGTAGTACTCCTCTGGCTTGTTTAATACAAGAAAACACTATCAATTCACAGCAGTGAGCCGGTTAAATGCACACGCTTAATATCCGCAATATAATCCCATCTCATAAATATTTGTAAATAAAGAAAGTTTAAATCCCCGTTCTTAACAGACATGCCAATGCAAGATGGATATAATTTACATAAATTTGTTTTTCAAATTATCCCACTATCTATTCTAATCCTAATTCTATCAGAGGAGGTCGGTAGTTTAAATATAAATATTAATATATTAATTTGAGTGAACGCGGACACAAAGAAGATACCTTCATATAAACTGCGCGCAAGTACTGGGATACATAATTGTGAATTAATTAGGAAAATAACAAGAGTATTATAATATTTAATGTGTGTGGTTAAAAAACTGTATGCTTTTATAAGACACTTGCGCAAGCTACGATGTTTCGTGGCTAGAGTGTTCATTCAAAGCAGGTTTCGCTTCTAAAGGTATTATTGACTCGATGCCACGTCCAATTTTAACCTGTAGTGCACCAATTAACAAGAAAACCCCAGATTTTCTTGCCGTCCGTAGCCGAAAAGTTCGTGTGAATTCTGAACAACCCGATATATAAGTGTAGAGGGTTTGAAAATGTTTGGTCTACTAGTCTACGTATAAAGCGCGATTTGGGAACTGAATGCTAGAATGTGATCGTTTAGCATTACATGTGTTAGGCCCTACACGCGTCAGTCCCATTCACATCCAGATGTCGCCAAATTATACCTTTCCTCATTAAACCCCTGTCATCCAGAAATACTCATAACGAAGTAAAGGTCAAGTTGGAAAAATATGCGGAAGTCTTTAAAAACTATTTGCATGGATGTCATTATTCACGTTTTTGCTCGCTGACAGGACAACAACAACTTTCAGTTTAAAAGCCCTAAATTATCTGAATATTCAACTGGTTTAGAGCCTGCATAGTCTGTAAAATACGCCATCTGCGGCCTAAGCAATAAAATGGATTAATCTAGCCTAACAAGCATTTCTTGCTCATTCGATTAAATTATGAGCAAAGTCAAGTAGACATATTTTAGCTCACCTGACCCAAATTGGCAGGTGACCATATACCGTGAGGGTCACTCGTCGTATATCCATCATTATTTCTTGTAAATAGATATGCAAGTACATATGCAAACCATGAATCGCATGGTCACAATAAATCAATCTGCCTTGTAAGAACGCGGAGTGGTATGTTTATAATCGCTGTAGACCGTTATGTCATGGGCCATAGACGTAGGAACAGCGGAGAGGCCATAGACGTATGAACAAAGGAGGGATGGGGTGGGGTGGGGTGGGGTGTGGGAGTGACAAGGAGACGATTGCCACCCCAGGGTTTTCCTCCCATAGTGCATCCCCATTACGCCCCTAGGTTTTGGCCCAGCCAATAGTTTAACCCACCCACCCCGGTCAAAATACGTTCCTACACATCTGTAGGCTAAAGAGCCATCTGATTTGGCAATTTAGTCGAAGGTCATCTTAGATTTTTCGGGAATTGGGTATACACTTTATATTGAAACAATGGAGTGATTTGAAGCAAATTAACTGACTTTGGCCGCCAGTTAGACAGAGGTCCTCCGATTTTAATATGTTATGTGGGATATGTTATGATAGATAGATAATTTCTTCACAATAGGCCTACCCTTGAGTGTACATTATACACCATATAAGCTTGGCGGATACCTTAGATTTTTTTTAATTAAATAAAATAAGTGTTAAAATTATATAAATACAAATAGAAAATTTCTCCTAACAGAATCAGTATTTTCCATGTATTTCAATGACAAAATGAAACTATATGCTGTGTACGACTGTGCGGATAATGGAGAGATCCGATCTGTCACCCAAGTATTTGACGTCATAAAAATCAAAATTACATAATGCTCCGTCGTTAAATATACGAATTTCATGTCTTTGGCGAATCTACAATTTACTAAACATTATGTTAAGTATTTTGAGATTAACTTGACCTGGCGCTGTTACTGCCTACGCAGCAACATCGCTCAGCCAACTTACTCCCAAAATGCTCAACAGCTCATCTGTATAATCACCGTGAAATTAGATTCTAGGAATTTAAGTTAAGATCGATTCCAGCACGTCGTATTTACATCACTTTCGCACCTATTATTAAGAGCTAAGCTTGGACATATCGTCCAATACAACTGATCTAAACGTCAAGTGCATTCACACAAGTATCGCTATAGAGGGATCCCATCTGTTGCTCAAAATATCTGACATCATAATCAATTACGTCAAATGCTTGGTGGCGTCATAATCAGATTGATGTAAACGTGGGATAGTCCTTCACCAACTAATATCACATGTACGAATTGTATATTTTGATAAAAAATACAATTAAATGAACATTATGTTAACCATTTTGAAACTAGCCCTACTGGGGGTGGGGGGGGGGGGGGTGGGGGGGACAGACCCCAGTCACTCGGTTTCCAAATGCCCAACAACTATGTATTTATCTATGTATTTAGCTTGAAAATTTGATTCTAGAAATTCCTGTTTCACATCTTTGAATCGATTTCAACACACCTACAAAATGGAAAACGCTTAGCTAAAATGGATGAGCATAGCTTAAATGGATCCCTCCATTGGATTTGCCAAATCCCAATAAAAAACCCGGCACAGTCTGTCCTTGACTCTGGAGAAAATGCTTATTCTGTGAGTTCATTACGCTTTGAGAAAGCCGCATGTATAAAAGCAGCAAATTTTCTTAAAACTTTACCGTTTGTTGAATTTAGAAGTTGCGTTAGCTTATAAACACTTGGGTGTTTCCAGTACTACTTTTTGATAAACATTTTGCGTAATTTCAAATACACGTTATGTAGGACACAATAATATTAAGGTGGTCACATAAGTCAGGGACAGTAGAGGAATCCATTTCTATCTATGTCCCACCAGTTCTCGTTAAAGCCCACCGACGTTTTGCGCGTGTTGGGATCGATTATATATTTTGAACCCTCAATTCCCAGAATCCAGGTGTTCAAAATAATTTAACTGACGGTTGTTGCTGGCTATGGCAGCAACAACTCCCAGTCAAACTGGTTTCAAAATATTCAACAGAATGTTTATTAAATAGTAAATCCATTAAAGCGATGCTAATCTCATCTCAAATGTTGTATTGCACCGATAGAATATGGTTTATAGATTCCATATCATTCATATCCTGTCACATTCCCTGATCTGTATCGCAAGTATCTGTTTTGTAATATCTAGTAAATGTTGAACAGTGATCGACACCATTTTGTCTCCTCAAGCTATTGTATGTGATGTCATGTAAGCTTCAATGCATCACATTCTTTGTTATGTAATGCTCATCCCATTGAATATTTTGAAACTAATTTGACTGGAAGTTGTTGCTCCCTATGGCAGCAAAACTTCCAATTAAATTGGTTTCAAAATATTCAACAGCTTACCTGTAGGATTGCTTTTATACCACTTTGCCAACTATAGCTGGAGCCTCGTGTGTGTGTGTGTTGTAATATTTGAGGCGTTTATATGCTAGTTCCCAATGCTAGGGTCTAGACTCACGCCTGGCCTTTATGGTGTGTGTGTGTGTGTGTGTGTGTGTGTGTGTGTGTGTGTGTGTGTGTGTGTGTGTGTGTGTGTGTGTGTGTGTGTGTGTGTGTGTGTGTGTGTGTGTGTGTGTGTGTGTGTGTGTGTGTGTGTGTGTGTGTGTGTGTGTGTGTGTGTGTGTGTGTGTGTGTGTGTGTGTGTGTGTGTGTGTGTGTGTGTGTGTGTGTGTGTGTGTGTGTGTGTGTGTGTGTGTGTGTGTGTGTGTGTGTGTGTGTGTGTGTGTGTGTGTGTGTGTGTGTGTGTGTGTGTGTGTGTGTGTGTGTGTGTGTGTGTGTGTGTGTGTGTGTGTGTGTGTGTGTGTGTGTGTGTGTGTGTGTGTGTGTGTGTGTGTGTGTGTGTGTGTGTGTGTGTGTGTGTGTGTGTGTGTGTGTGTGTGTGTGTGTGTGTGTGTGTGTGTGTGTGTGTGTGTGTGTGTGTGTGTGTGTGTGTGTGTGTGTGTGTGTGTGTGTGTGTGTGTGTGTGTGTGTGTGTGTGTGTGTGTGTGTGTGTGTGTGTGTGTGTGTGTGTGTGTGTGTGTGTGTGTGTGTGTGTGTGTGTGTGTGTGTGTGTGTGTGTGTGTGTGTGTGTGTGTGTGTGTGTGTGTGTGTGTGTGTGTGTGTGTGTGTGTGTGTGTGTGTGTGTGTGTGTGTGTGTGTGTGTGTGTGTGTGTGTGTGTGTGTGTGTGTGTGTGTGTGTGTGTGTGTGTGTGTGTGTGTGTGTGTGTGTGTGTGTGTGTGTGTGTGTGTGTGTGTGTGTGTGTGTGTGTGTGTGTGTGTGTGTGTGTGTGTGTGTGTGTGTGTGTGTGTGTGTGTGTGTGTGTGTGTGTGTGTGTGTGTGTGTGTGTGTGTGTGTGTGTGTGTGTGTGTGTGTGTGTGTGTGTGTGTGTGTGTGTGTGTGTGTGTGTGTGTGTGTGTGTGTGTGTGTGTGTGTGTGTGTGTGTGATCGTTGTCTAGAAATTCCTGTTTCACATCTTTGAATCGATTTCAACACACCTACAAAATGGAAAACGCTTAGCTAAAATGGATGAGCATAGCTTAAATGGATCCCTCCATTGGATTTGCCAAATCCCAATAAAAAACCCGGCACAGTCTGTCCTTGACTCTGGAGAAAATGCTTATTCTGTGAGTTCATTACGCTTTGAGAAAGCCGCATGTATAAAAGCAGCAAATTTTCTTAAAACTTTACCGTTTGTTGAATTTAGAAGTTGCGTTAGCTTATAAACACTTGGGTGTTTCCAGTACTACTTTTTGATAAACATTTTGCGTAATTTCAAATACACGTTATGTAGGACACAATAATATTAAGGTGGTCACATAAGTCAGGGACAGTAGAGGAATCCATTTCTATCTATGTCCCACCAGTTCTCGTTAAAGCCCACCGACGTTTTGCGCGTGTTGGGATCGATTATATATTTTGAACCCTCAATTCCCAGAATCCAGGTGTTCAAAATAATTTAACTGACGGTTGTTGCTGGCTATGGCAGCAACAACTCCCAGTCAAACTGGTTTCAAAATATTCAACAGAATGTTTATTAAATAGTAAATCCATTAAAGCGATGCTAATCTCATCTCAAATGTTGTATTGCACCGATAGAATATGGTTTATAGATTCCATATCATTCATATCCTGTCACATTCCCTGATCTGTATCGCAAGTATCTGTTTTGTAATATCTAGTAAATGTTGAACAGTGATCGACACCATTTTGTCTCCTCAAGCTATTGTATGTGATGTCATGTAAGCTTCAATGCATCACATTCTTTGTTATGTAATGCTCATCCCATTGAATATTTTGAAACTAATTTGACTGGAAGTTGTTGCTCCCTATGGCAGCAAAACTTCCAATTAAATTGGTTTCAAAATATTCAACAGCTTACCTGTAGGATTGCTTTTATACCACTTTGCCAACTATAGCTGGAGCCTCGTGTGTGTGTGTGTTGTAATATTTGAGGCGTTTATATGCTAGTTCCCAATGCTAGGGTCTAGACTCACGCCTGGCCTTTATGGTGTGTGTGTGTGTGTGTGTGTGTGTGTGTGTGTGTGTGTGTGTGTGTGTGTGTGTGTGTGTGTGTGTGTGTGTGTGTGTGTGTGTGTGTGTGTGTGTGTGTGTGTGTGTGTGTGTGTGTGTGTGTGTGTGTGTGTGTGTGTGTGTGTGTGTGTGTGTGTGTGTGTGTGTGTGTGTGTGTGTGTGTGTGTGTGTGTGTGTGTGTGTGTGTGTGTGTGTGTGTGTGTGTGTGTGTGTGTGTGTGTGTGTGTGTGTGTGTGTGTGTGTGTGTGTGTGTGTGTGTGTGTGTGTGTGTGTGTGTGTGTGTGTGTGTGTGTGTGTGTGTGTGTGTGTGTGTGTGTGTGTGTGTGTGTGTGTGTGTGTGTGTGTGTGTGTGTGTGTGTGTGTGTGTGTGTGTGTGTGTGTGTGTGTGTGTGTGTGTGTGTGTGTGTGTGTGTGTGTGTGTGTGTGTGTGTGTGTGTGTGTGTGTGTGTGTGTGTGTGTGTGTGTGTGTGTGTGTGTGTGTGTGTGTGTGTGTGTGTGTGTGTGTGTGTGTGTGTGTGTGTGTGTGTGTGTGTGTGTGTGTGTGTGTGTGTGTGTGTGTGTGTGTGTGTGTGTGTGTGTGTGTGTGTGTGTGTGTGTGTGTGTGTGTGTGTGTGTGTGTGTGTGTGTGTGTGTGTGTGTGTGTGTGTGTGTGTGTGTGTGTGTGTGTGTGTGTGTGTGTGTGTGTGTGTGTGTGTGTGTGTGTGTGTGTGTGTGTGTGTGTGTGTGTGTGTGTGTGTGTGTGTGTGTGTGTGTGTGTGTGTGTGTGTGTGTGTGTGTGTGTGTGTGTGTGTGTGTGTGTGTGTGTGTGTGTGTGTGTGTGTGTGTGTGTGTGTGTGTGTGTGTGTGTGTGTGTGTGTGTGTGTGTGTGTGATCGTTGTCTCTCGATTTTGTCTCATGTTGCTGTTCTTTTCCATGGCTTTTTTTGTTGCTCCTCATGCTTGGGCGTGTGTAATGGGTATGGCCTAACCTGGACCTAACAGGGGTGGGTAAGGGATGGGGTAGGTGTTGGGTCGGGGGAGGTGCGTACGGTCTTATGACCTGATGCACCCAAGGGGGGGGGGGCTTTAGGTCAGAGACCTCCCGGCCCCTTTGGGGGGAGTGGGGAGGTTGGGGTGTGGGGTCTTTCGGGTCCTGGGACCCATTTGGTCTTCTGGCCATCATCCGAGCAGGCACCAGCGCGCACTTGTTTGATTTTGATTGGTTAGGTAGCCCGTATGGTGACTGTGTCCGTCCGAGGACGAACTCGATCAGTCATCCGGGTTACATCCCTCCATAGTCCCCTCGAAGATTCCGAAAGATTCTAATTCTAGCAATTTGGTTTTGGTTTTGTAATCCGTATGTTGCGTGGTTCCATCCGAGGAGGGATCCATTCAGCATCCGGTTTACTTTGACTATGCCGACATTTCTTGCCTACCTAACCCTAGCTCACGTTCACACAGTGATGGGCACTGTGTGACGGGACCTCAGTTTAAAGTCCCATCCGAGAAGACTGTAGCTGGAGCCTCTATGACTGAGCGCATATATCGAGGCAGACACACTAGGGGTTTTCTGATTGGTTGAAAAGTAAATCATGACAGCCATCATAGGGTGTAGAAATGTACCAACATTTAACTACTAAATCCTGAATATCTTTCCTTAGCGGCGTGATAAAAGGCTTAAAATTACCTGGATAGTTTATGACCGGCGTGTTAGGTCACCTGAATAGCTATCAAGAGATGGAATTAGTTACCCTTTAAAGACATAGGCTATAATTCGCACACTTTACGGACTCACGGACTTGCCAATGCTCAGACGGAGCTAGATACGTCACTACGTATTGCTACGTCAGCTTACACATGACCTATTTCATTATGACGTCATTTAGTTGGGTGACGGGTCGGATTACTCAATTGTACTTGGTTATGTGATATAAAAAACGTGTAAATGTTCGTGTCACGCGTGGGTGGCACACGCGCGCGGGTGTTGGGGCTGGGCTGGGTGGAAGGGGTGGAGGGCTGAGGGAGTAGGAGTGGATGGCACTGGATCGCGAGACATCGATATGATATTGATTTCACCTCAGATGGTGAATTACCAGCTGTTGTAACGCGTTATCGATCTGTGAATATGAGGAGTGCTTTTTGAAATTTAACTTCCGGAAAACTTAGCTTTAGATATTAATCTATTCATTTGTTTTCTATGTTGGTCAATAACCCTGTCAAGGTACAACATATTCTAGCGCCTAACCCCAATTTGACTAACTCACTTTTAAAAAAACCATTTGGGAGGGAACTTTTTAATTAGTCAAATATTGCCACTTTTATGCCAATTGATCTAGAATAATTTCTTTGCGATTAACCTTAAATAACGACGAAAACAAACGTTTTGAGTGAAATTTTTATTAATTTCTCGTCCACTATCAGCGCATTAACCAACAGCCGCCGCCGCCCTCGGGGCAATCTCATAAAAAATGTTTTAGCTGTTTTTGTCACTACTGGGTGGGGGGGGGGGGGTGGGGTGGGGGGGGGGAGCAAAATCATGCTAGATTTGTAGTAATGACAGTAAAGATATGATTAAATAAACTAAATAACTCTGGCAAAGTTCTCTCTGATAAACCTGTCACGGAAAACAGCACCCCTTAAGTTTCCTCTACAGCAGCAGGCTGAACATCCTCAACTTTTTCAACAATCCTCGTCGTCTGGTAATGGATCCTGTCATCGGACGGCGAAATTATTAGGACAGACTGTTGCCACGATTATTGCCATGTTATGATCCACCTAAAGTAAGATGCAAACTGACTTTATTAAACTTTGGTATTAACATGCACGGGACCATCTCACTTCACACCACACTGACTTATATACTCGAGGGCGAAAGACGGATACTATAACTATCGGCGTCGGCTTTTGTTTTAGAGTTCGCCCGTCTGCCAATCCATCTGTCTGTCTGATACCTGTTGTCATACTAAAGGTTTATACAAATTTGTGGGTCCATATGCTCTATTTAAAATGGATATAATTGCCTTTATTAGCCGCCACCCCGTGTAGATGGTGGCGCTGATGGTGTGGCATAGCAATCAGTCTATTGCTTTTTGTGCCTGCCTGCCTGCTTGCCTGTCTGTTTGTCTAGTCACTTTATCACACTAATATACATGTTATCTGGTTGCGGGTATAAAGAAGAGACGCTATAGATTATGTCTAAAACAGACACCCGGATAAAAATACTATAGTAAATGAATTTGTTAAAACTTTGGTTCAAGTTTGTGTTTGGCTGTCCAAACAAAGTTGTTAATTTTCGATTGACATGGTCAAAGATCAAGGTCATTGCAAATATTTCCCTTTGGAAATCGAAGGCATACCGCAAACATTTGAGTCAGGGGAATATGTCATCTTTTTTTCTTCTTTTTTTTATTTATAAACATTGGCATTATATCTCACTACAATTATGCTGATAATTAAAGATCAACGCAACTGATTTCCATAACCGACGCACGGGAATCGCCTTTTTAAAATGCCAAAGGCATTCTCGATCCGGGAGCGTGTTCGCCGATGTGCGATATTATCCCGCCTGTCAGCTTCCGGCCTCTCTTGACAAACCAGGGTCAGCAGAAATGGGCGACACGTGTAGGCTGCACCCCTCACAAGAATTCCCGCGCGTTCACCCGTGCCGAATTGATTTAACAATGAGGACTCTTCCAAATCCGTGAATCATGTGCTGAACCGTACCACTGGCAAACTACGTTGGTGAACAACTTTGGTGGTCACAAACGAACTGACAATTTAAACTGTAGTAGCCCCTTTCAGTTCATGAACAACTGGGCATCGGCTCCACCCGGATTTCGAATAGGGATGTGTGTTCCGTCAATTGCTCCAACAACGACAGGAAATCCTGCTAGTTGGTGAAATCCATGTATCACAGATTGCCTAGCATTTGACCGTCTGAGGAAAGGTCATAAAACGCTCCTTGATGGCACGGATAGCAGCAGCAAAGTTCTCTGTGAATGGCTTGTCCACAAGCTTGTTGGGAAATTCCAGACGTGTCGCCGACCATAAGCTGAAACTCTCCACATGGGAAATAACGCAGGGCACACACTAATTGGAGAGCGGAAGGAAGTGCACAGCTTTTCCGAGTTGGATGTTCCAACTCTAATCTTAAAAGTGCAAGGATGTCATTATATGAGTTTTTCAAAATTCGAAACCGCTTAATAAACTGGTCATCGTCGTAAGATTTGAGCGCCAGATCAAAGATTTGAAGTGCATCCAACAGATTACTGCTGCTGCTGCTACTGCTACTGCTATAAAAATATGCCATTCTTGAATGTACAGTGTAACCCGAAGCCAATGAAAAAATCTTAAACGTTTTTCTTTTCAAATGTCCACGTGTAGTTATCGCTTTCAAATGACGCGGTAACATGCAATTCACAACTTAAACTTAGACTTTAGAAACCGTGTACCGAGTTACACGCGTAGTTAGGGGCCTTATTTCCTAGATCCACCGCTGGATAGAAAGTTAGTCGTCTAAACGTCTGGAGAAAACCAAGGGTAATAACTGTTATAAATTAGTGCTAGTGCTAAATTATCTCCCTTGATGTGACTGTGTCACCTACGACGACAATCTAAAAATTGAGGCGTGGCTTCTACGAGAATACTTTTCTCGATCTCGAATCGAAGGAGATCTCGCGAGATACGAATGCTACATTCCACATTCATAGTTTCAGTCAACGACAATAGCAGTTGTCTCCCTTACAAATGATTATAATATATAGGCAAAGTGGTGGGAGTTTGACGGTGGATGTCGACTGCGACGGTTGAGGTTGACGAACAAAGGTCGTGGTGTCCTTATGGTTGAGCAGCAATCAATCCGCTCTAGAAAGAAAGAGATGCCGCTGGTCGTGTGAAGTGGCTGATGGGTTTTTGCTTGCCTCTGCGTTTTCTGCCGATAGCTTGAGCGATGATGATATGACGCGGACGTGGATATGAGAGGTGCAGCTCTGGACTGACATGAAACGGAAACATGCTTGGATTCATAAACACCGTCATTTGCATTCAACTTATTATTTCTTACAGCAAAAGGTTATAATTTTAAGTCTTAACTCGGCAATTTTTGTTTACAAAGACTAAGTTTAGTTTTTCTCGTTTCTTGTTAATTTAATCACATGCAATTATCCTAAGTTACTTACGTTTATTTGCTAGTAAATCCATCAAAGACAGGCTACAATTGAAATCAATACCATATCATCTTTCACTTTCTTCTTTTAAAGTTTTTTATTTCAAAATTTTTTGGTCTAATTTCCGTTTTTAGATTTAATTTTACAGACTGCCCTCCACCCCATCCCCACCTCCGAGAGAAATATCCCTTGCCAATCCCTCCTTTACACGGCATACGACACTGACACCCGCACACAACAGCTCATTAGGCAGCAACAGGCAATTCATATACACCCCTAGCAACATCTTAAGTTTTGATTATTTCAGTTTTCTTTTCATTTCGCAATGCTTAGGGGAAACACATCTATAATAGTGTAATGGCTCAAATACATCCAGGTGTGAACGGCCAATAAAACAATGACCACACGTTAGGTGGGGTAGGCGGGGTGGATGGTTGTGTCTACGTGCGTACGTGCGCATGTGCGTGCCTGCCTGCTTCCCCCCATAGCTTATCCCCACTCCCCATCCCACCAAGGCTAAATTACGTTCCTACACCCGGTATATAGCTTATATTAACCACAACCCGCCTCAATTATAAAATTGTCTGTGCCAATGGACCTTTCCAGTTTTAACTATGCCCGCCCATTTCTAGCTAAGCTCCACCCACACATCGCTCGTGTTTGAGTCGGTCCATCCTGAACTCCCTATCAGTGTTGAATATTTTGAAACTAATTTGACTGGGTGCTATACTGCCTATGGCAGCAACAGTGCCCAGTCAAATTAGTTTCAAAATATTCGACAAAATGTTTATTAAATAGTAAAGACATACAATTCGTACAACGTGTCGGACGATTAAGCATTTAAGACGGCCTGAATCGAGTCATTCATGCTGCAATTGATTATGACGTCATTATACACATCATGTACTCGATTATGACGTTATGGGCTTGTTAAGTATGACGTCGTCTATGATGGATGGATAAACTGGAAAGGTCTATTTTAGGACAAACCTCATGGAAACACCTTCAAACAATTTGGCGTCGTAGGACAACTAGATGATATAAATCAAATAATTTCACACACCCCCCCACCCCCGCAACGGCAGCCATGTTCGTGGGATGACATAATCCCACTGATTTGGATATACATATGAATGTATACACAGACAAATGGGAGCTAAAATCCAAAACTTACACGGATGGACAGAAATTCAGAGACAAATGTATAGATGGACAGGCTGACTGACCCACAAAATAATGTACATTTCCCTAGTACCATAGCCAACGTTCCCATTAAGTTTCGTCACAATACTCCAAGAAAAAATGAAGTTATTGAACGAAAACCCAAAATAATAACCGAATACTGATTTTATAAGTAGGCCTATAACCAGTCTAAAAATTCTAATAAGAAAGAGGGGACGCAATGCAACGTCGGTAATGAAACTGTGATTGTGACAACAATGGTTTCTAAGTCATATTAGTATGTGCTAAAAATAGCTAACACCGCTCCAATTAAAACACAATACTCCCTGCTAGCTGCCACTGATACATATGGACATCAGCTCTCCATCTATCTAGCTTTCGACGTGACGTCATTAAAATATATGACGTTATGGACACATTCCTATGACGCTAGATTACCTGATTATGACGTCATAGATTCCTGTGTCCTTTCTCTCCGCAATCCGACATATGTAGCGAGAAAGGCGGTGGTGGTGGTGGTTGAATAACACGCGCCCATCACCAGTCCATAGAAACAAGAACACCCTGTACAATACCGAGCTGCCTTTAACAAACCACAGGCAGTCCATCCTAGAAGATAGTGAGCTAATTCTATCGGCAGTGATAGGGTGCAACTGGAACGGGAATGATTGGAACAGCATAATTATATGATAACCACATACCATCTAACCAGAAACGGTAAGCAATTTCACATTATTTATTAATTAATAACAATAATAGTAAACTAATTACACATAACATTTGAGTTTTAATTAGATTCCCTGGTGCAGGGTATATTCCCATCTCGACTAAAAGTAGCACGGGTGACACCAATATATAAAGCCAAGGACTCTTCTGACTTCACTAATTACCGGCCCGTCTCAGTACTTCCACTATTTTCTAAACTTCTAGAAAGACTTTTCTACAATAGACTGATAAATTTCTTAAATAAATATTCTATTCTCTATAAAGCGCAATATGGTTTTAGACAAAACCACTCCACAATGCTGGCTCGGATAGATACGTTGGAAAAAATAACAAATTCTCTAGAAAACAAAGAACATATTCTTGGCATATTTCTTTATCTTTCTAAGGCTTTTGACACAATTGATCATAAGATTCTAATAAAAAAAACTATCTTATTATGGAGTGAGAGGAATTGCCCTAAATTGGATAACAAGTTATTTATCAAACAGAGTACAGTGCGTACAATACAATGGAGCTTGCTCTAGCAATGGAAACCTAGTCTGTGGTGTCCCGCAGGGATCAATACTTGGACCTCTCCTGTTGTTAATATAGATGAATGATTCACCCAATGTGTGTCAGCACCTTTCATTAATACTGTTTGCAGATGACACCAATGCTTTTTGCCACAACAAGAATATAGAAACACTATATAGAAATGTAAATGAAGAAATGGAGAAAGTAATAAATTGGTTTAAAGTAAATAAATTATCACTGAATGTCGGGAAAACTAATTATATGCTCTTTACAAAATCTAGAAAACTAAAGAAAAATGACTTGCATTGTACATTGATAATCAGGAAATACAGGAGGCTGAGTTTGCTAAATTCTTAGGTGTCTACCTAGATAAAGATCTAACCTAGGAGAAACATATATAGATTGTAACATCTAAAGTGGCAAGAAACATTGGGATCATGCGACGACTTAAATCATACTTACCACCTAACATACTAAAAACACTATATTGCACGTTAATACTCCCACAAATTACTTATTGCAACACTATTTGGACTAATACATATAAAATCAGACTGGCAAGACTAAAATCACTTCAAAAGCAAGCCATTAAACTTTTTGCACAAACAGGAGCGGCCCAAAATGTTTACAAGACAGAAAATTTATTAAAACTAGAAGATACTGGTAATCTCCAATTATATACAATAATAACAGATTTCTTCAAAGGTAATCTACCAAATTCACTGTCTTCTCTCTTTAACCTAAACACTGAATTACACTCATACAACACCAGATCGAGACATAACTTTCACACAATACAATAGAATGGAAATCTCAAAACAAAAACCATCCTTTCAAGCTACAAAACTCTGGAATAACACATACACGAACACACGTACACGGATTATTAGTCAAAATTCCTACAAACATATTATTAAACAAATGTTCATTAATAAGTACTAAATCGAGTAATTGGACCTCACTCATATATTAGTTACTGCACCTTGATGCGCCCGGACACCACAGCAATTACCAGCAATTCATCATGAAGAACCACCTGTTAACAATATTGATATTACTGCTCTTGCCTTGCCTTTACACTCCGGTTTGACATATCGTCTACATAAAATAAAAGGTACTGTTGAATATTCTGGACCTAGTGGAATTTGTGGGAGAATTATCTGCATAAGGCAGCAATGTCTTCTATTCCAAATGTGTACAGAAGATTACTTACGTCATAACCAAATCAGTTTGTTGCTAGAATCATGTTGGCCATTGTTATCTTTACTGTATCATTAACCACAATCATATTTAATTTAATTTATTTTATTATATTATATTTTATGTGAATGTTTGGTTTCTGGGTCTTACAGACAACACATCCCAAGGGTCATAGCTCCTCTTGCTGGGTGTTTTGAAGAGGACTTGACCGGGGGCTGTGGGTGGCTAGGCCACCAACCACTCTCGATCGGGTGGCTTTTCTGAATATTCAGCGAGTGTGCAGCTTCTGTGTTAAAATCTGAGTCAAATTGGACCAGCACTCCTCAAGATATACACAGATCCAGAACTTGATCATATCTAAGAGCTCTAAAAAATCCAGCCATGACAAACACACTAAGAAATAGACTCGAACACAGATTCACATGGTCACATTTACTCTCTTTCCTCTAGAGAAAGAAGAGAGACAATAATAATAATAATAATAATAATAATAATAATAATAATAATAATAATAATAATAATAATAGTAGAAACAGGATGAACTCCAGCCCCACGCCACCCCCTTCATCCCCTAGCCCATTCCAATGAGTGAAATATGTTACCCACAGTATGAAAAACAATAAAAAACAAGTGAACCATGTTTGTCAAATGTCTTGTTTTTTGGGGGTTTTCTCTTCCTTTTTTATGTCAAATCCTATATTATTTGTCTGTAGTTATGTATAATATATTGTCATAATGCCTTATGTCTACTTATGTTAAATCATGTGTAATTTGTATGTTATTCTATGTCAGGGGTCCACAAGCTAATAGGCACAGCCTCCAGTGGACTCCCTGTTATCATATTGTAATTTGTAATATTTACCAAGAGAATAAAATCAAAATCAAATCAAATCAAATCTAGATTCATTAAGTTTCAAAATATGATATAACGGATAATTATCGCCTAGCCATTAACCTGGTTGCCTATGCCTACAGTTAACTCAGTTATCCCGGAATTGCCAGAATCTCAATTTTAATGTGGGCTAACTACATATAATTAAGCTATTGACTATTTTGAAATAAATTTGACAGTAACATGCGACATCTCACAGTCAAATTAGTTTCAAAATATCTAAGACAATATTTATTAGATATACAGATACGTGTTAGCCAATCAAAGACTGGTTATTAAACAATTGATCACCTTTTTTAATTATCTGTCATCTGCCAAAAATTAAGCCATTTACTAAAGTAAGTAACTTAAGCAGCCACTTGTTTAGTAACCAGTAGATTTTGTTTGGCTAACCCGTATATGTTTACATAACCCACCCACACCAAATGATGCGTTTATAAGACTGCTGATGCTCCTATTATACTGCCAGCACGATAACGCTGGTTACTGGGCCGGTACTGGACCAATAATGGGCCGATACGGCCCGCTATTGGTCCTGTATCGGTTCAATAACCCGCATTAGTCTTAAAGATCTACCATGTTATGGACCCAAAAAACACGCGAGTTGTTTTTTGAGCAGGTTGACTGTGGATAGATAAGCGACTCTGATTTTTCATGCGCTCAACATTGCAATATATGTGTTGTATGTTTCAGAAATGGTCGAAATACAGATGAAAAATCAAATGTGCAAAGTGAAATGAAAAAAATCAAAGAAGACCGTCTCGTGGAGAAAATCGACACCGCCGTTAAATCATAAACAGCCCGATATATTACTAAAAATTATAAATTAATTTTTAACATCCGATTGTCAGTGAACGTGTTGATAATAATTAAGCGTTTAATAATTAACACCCAGAGAAATTAAAAATACAGGGTTTAAACAGAAAATTTAAAAAAAAAGCTGGTCGGAACCATATGTAAAACGGAAAGAGGACATCGGGGAAATCCCTAACATCCATAAATATCGTAAAGTATAATCAATAATAGTTATTTGAAAATAAGAATAAGTGAAAATACCATTTTTATTTAGGAATGTCTTTGTTCACGGCTTTGAATTACAAGTAAAGAAACTATTAATTTTTTCGAAAAGTCGACATTCCTCAACAGTTGAACATTCCCAGTACATACCTAGCATAGAACTGTTCTAAATGAGGCGCCTGCTGCTTATAAGTTCTAACAAGTGACAAGCAGATACTTTTCACAAATACTAGGACTATTTATTTAGATTTTTAAAAAGGAGCACAGACTTTACAGCCATGGATTACCGTGGACGAGGAGGTCAAGTGGGCGCCAAGCGTGGCGGCAAGACCGCATTACCACCTATAGGTGGTCGACGTATTTCGCAAGGGCCGGTACATGGTCAGGCGCGCGATGTGCATCGTATCGGAGGCGGCACCGTCACCAGACATGGTGACATAGAGATGGATACAATGCCAGACATGATACGACTAGAGCATCCAGCACCGCCATCGGTAAGAAAATTACTGTTATTATTCACTCACACACACGCGTACGGACGCACGCCCTGCTTTGCTTTGTATGGGTGCGTGTGTGAGTACGCGCATGCGCGCGGGCGTGCATGTAATGGTGTGATTGTATTAATTGTTAGTCTGTGTGTACGTACACGCAGACTATTTTTGTAACACCGGTTCTTTCTTTAATCTTATTATTATTCCCGGTTATATTTTTTTCGCCACCTATCGCCTCCTACAGTTTTCATCCGATGAAGTCCAAACTTCTGACACTTATAGTCCTCCATAGGATCTATGGCGCTATTACTTTTTTATTCGATCGGGAGAATAATTTCCGAGATATCCGGATTTTCGTGGGGGAAAAACTCCCATAGGAAATGTATGGGAGCATTATTCGGACAGCGACTGTTCCTAGAGTTGTTTATTTATCATCTTGAAACTACAGAAACATCTACAATGTGTTGATCCGCATTTTGTTCCAAAATTTTGTAACGTAGACAAATATTTCCATAGGGAATGTATTGGAAATTGATTTGATGATAACCGACCCATTTTTTAAAACTATCACGTCTAAACTTGATACACTCTTAGTAAGCCGCGGCGAATGTATGGACATTAGATCTGGTGTTTGGTTTCTGAAAAATCCACTTTTCCTTGCCCAAAAAGTCTCATAGGAAATGTATAGGAATGCTATTCGGACAGCAACTGCTGCTAGCGTTTTTCTCAATTGTCTTGAAACTTAATAAATGTCTATCAGCTCTTGACCCGCATCCTGAACCAAAAATTGTGTGGTGTCCTGGTACACATTTTTTAGAAATGCTGCATAAATACAATTTTGTGGCATCATTATAATTCTTACTTCTATGGTAGTCAGTGTGTTGTAATTTGAGACATCTCTAGATACTCGATGCTCCTATTGATTACACCTATAAAATCGGCAGTGAATGTTTTAACATTTCTGTTATTGCAAATCTGCATGCTGACAAATATTTCGGCGATTTGCCGATAGATTACGAAATTATTATTGGATTGTTTCCTGTTCATGAGATATCCTAATTTTTGTAATGTAGACAAATATTTCCATAGGGAATGTATTGGAAATTGATTTGGTTTTGTAACTATCACCTAAACTTGATACATTCCTAGTATGTACCAGGGCATGTATAGGCCCTCTATAGAATTTGGATCTGGTGTATGTTTTCCGAGAAATCCCCTTTTCCTTATCCGAAAGACCCATAGGAAATGCATGGTAGTGATATTTAGGCCGCAACGCCTAGGTGTTCTGGCAGATCATGGTGAAACCGAACAATCTTCTAGCATCTGTTAGCCTACGACCATACGCTTCTGCACGTATACTCGAACTTGCTTCAGCAACTTCAACTTCATCTAGTTATTTTTATGCTACCACTCTAGTATCACAGTGTAGCAATTGAAATTTTGAAAACATTGCTTGCTTTGCTGATTTTAATTTTTAATCGTGGAAAATGTCATAAACAGCAAATAATATAAAACAATTTGAGAACATATATGCGTGCATTTCACTTGTTCGTCATTTCAGCTTATTGGCTTACTGCTGTTGGTGTGTTGGTGTAAGTATTCCGGTTGATTTATTCCAACTACTGTTTTGGGCGTGAGTATCTTCCAGTTGACATATTCCACGCTATTGTTGTTGATACTGCTATTATAATGGACCTTTCCAGTTTATCCATCCATCATATGACGTCATAATCAAGTACCTGACGTGTAGGATGACGATCGGTCATAATCAATGACGTCATAAATGATGTAGATAACTACGTCACGAACGCATACTTGATGACGGACTAAGCGTTGTTGTACGACTGGTATGTCTTTACTATTTAATTAATAAATATGCTGTTGAATATTTTGAAACTAATTTGACTTGGCGCTGTTGCTGCCACAGCATCGCGTCAAATTAGTTTCAAAATATTGAACAGCTTACCCGTATTGATTTCTGGAAATGGATAGTCAGGGAGTTCAGGTATCGATCGAGCCCAACATGAGCGAGGTGTGGGTGGAGCTTAGCTAGAGATAGGCGGGGCATAGCTAAAACTGGAAAAGTCCATTGGATTTGTTCATTATTTCAGCATACTGTTGTGGATACCAGCATTCTGGTTGGACCTATGTACGATGACACAGAGAGTCGACGGAAGGCAATCAAAGAAGAACTTGGTGACATCACAAGTAGATTGCGACGGGTGAGGCAGCAATATATGAATAATCGTTATTGAGTATCTTAATAACTATCAAAGAGTTGTTTTCGTTAGACAATTATTAACATTATATCATTATATCATTAACTTGTTGTTATTATTATATCATTGCCATCATATCATTATTATATTTTCACTATATCATTTTCATGATTTGTAGCATAACCTACAAGAACTCTAAAACCATAATCTTTAATCAGATTAACTGTATGTATTGTGCACAGTGAATGCACAGACGTTACATAGAGACTCGCGATCCTACGGTGATACAGACATATATTTCGACCACTAACCAGTGATTAATAGTGTACGGGTTGATCAAATATGCCTCATTTAAAAGCGACTGGCGTCTCAAAACTAAAATCCAAGGTTAACCATGAGCTCTCAAAACTAACTAACGACAAGGACACCCAAGAAATGGCATAGGAAAACGTTAACGGAGCAGCTTGCCATGGTTAACTGTAAACCAGACGAAGACCAAGTGTATCTAGGAATACCAACCAAAGGAAATCATATGATGTTGATCTACTTGTTCCAAGTCTGTCTGAACAACGGAAAACGCTGCGAGTATGCATTTACCAAAGTATTCAGGGAATGGCTGAAACAATCAAGAAATGGTTCAACGATCAGTTTACTGATACATAAAACTTATACTTTATACTTTATTTAATATCATCAGTGCATATACAGTACAAATGTGTGATATACATAGAGTAATGTATGAAATTTAATAATACTTTAACTATGATTAATTAAATATAATTATGTAACTATAAACATTTACATATTGCTATTTACATCATAACGACTAGGAAGGAGACTGATATGGAAGCCGTGCAGCTTAAATAGTGCGAGTTAATATTGAATCTGTCCTTTGTAGGCCACTTATCGTTATTCATGTTGGGATGGGCGTGGTGGAGGGGGTATTCAGGATCATGTCCCTATTTTGGGACATTTCGTATATAAACTGCCCGACGAATGGTGAGAGTTTTGGAGGACAGTCTAAGATGAAAAATAATTTTTCTAAGTAGGTCAGATTTGGGAAGGTAGGTAGAGTTAGTGTAAGTTTGTTATATAGCAGGTCTCTGTACTTTTTGTTTACTGAACATACGGCCATAAAATGTAGTTCATCTTGTACTTCCAGGTGGCATAATCTGCATTTTCTGTCCTTTCTCTCAACCTTCCTGTATCTACCGTTTTCTATTTCTAAGCGATGGGCACAGATGCGTATTTTGGTCAGTGATCTCCGAAAGTTTGAGTTGGTTATATGAGTGAGATATGGAGCAATGGTGTAGGGTCGTTTAATATATTTATAATACCGTAATTTTTCAGATGACATTAGTTTCTGATGATAATGCTCGAGATAATTCTGTTCTATGATATTCTTTACCACATTCCCCATCTGTTTCCTATGGTGTGGTCTTGTATCTAGGAATGTGGCATTTATGTTGTTCTGCACGAACATTGTATTGATGTAAGTGTGCCAGGTTTGATTTTTTGCGAGGTCTAGTGTCTTGCTGCACAGGACAGCATCTGCTAGAATTGTGCGATTGGATGGTATGTTTTCCAAATGTGCCCAGTATTTAGATGTTTGTGTCATTAATAAGTGGGTATCTACCCAGCTCAGATTTACATGCTAAGTTGGTAGTGTTTCTACCTACTTGTAAGTTAAATTTACGGAATTTGGTGTGAACTTTCTCATACATTCAGACTCCAATATGTCCATGTATTTGTGATAATTGTCGTTTGTCTGTTTCACTTGGAGCTCAGCTTCCCATATCTCAGCTGCCCATATTTCATAATAGGTTTTATTAGGGCATCAAATAGTTTAATGTATAGCTTAGGTGGTGGAATCGAGCCCAAAAAGGTTCTCTGGAGTTTGAAGAGTACTTTCAGGCCCTTTGCGTAGAGGTCTTCTCTGGCTTTGGTGAGGTTGCCATTTGAATTGATAGTGCATTCAAGGTATGTATATTCATTCGCTTGACTAATTTCTTCAGTACCTATTTTGAATTTATAGCAGCTGGATGGTTTGGCCCGTTTGAGTATCATATAATTGGACGTGTTCACATTTATTGTCAGCTTCCATCTCTTAGAATATTTATCTAGTATGTCAAGAGATTTTTGTAGGCCGCCCGGACTTTCTGAGACTACAAGGTCATCAGCCCAGAGCAAGTGATTTAGGGTTTCATTTTGGAGAGTAACTGGGTCAGACGAAGAGGAAATGTAAGGTCATTTAAGTAAATATTAAATAGGGTGGGGCTGATGTTAAAACAAGCATTTAACCACATTTGAAGGCCAGTCACGGCTCCTGCAAAAGCTAAGAATAGAAGTAAAAGCTAGAAAGGCTTTAACATCTCTACCAAAGTGCGCTGAATACGGGCCTGACGGCATTAATAATGAACGCCTCAAAGGGGAGCACAAACGGTGGATGACCACAGCACGCCAATGATGCTTGTGTATATTCGCCATGGAAAGTAATTTTCTTCAATTTCTCATGAGCATCACGCGTGAATGATTGTTGTGGTATGACCTCATCGATCACAATAGCTCATTCAGACGCCTCCATATAATTGAGACGCAAGAGAAATATATTACCGTTTAATATTACTGAAAACACATCTAGCGTAATCTGGATCCACGTAGTTGACGAATCACGCGATGATGTCATACCGTGAATTTTGGTGTGTCAAAATTCATGATTTTAACCGAAATTTTAACAATGATAATTTGTGAAAATCTGTTAGTTTCTTTTTAACTTATAAAATATGATAAAATCTTAAAATATTTGTGCTGTTTTATTGAAATCTAATTCTCGTTTGTGATTCCCTTTAAGTATGCAGATCATACCATCTCGACGCAGAACGCACGCGTAATCAACTCTGCCTGTGAGCAGCATCTCCCTATATATGCTGCGGAAAAAGGCACACTCATCTCACTCCCAAAGCCTAAGACACCACCCTGATCTCTTCCCAACCTGAGACCAATAGTGCTTTTTAACAGCATCCGAAGAATTCTATCAAATGTGACTTTATCTCGTATCATAGACAGGATTGATAAATTAACTTGAAAATGGTAGAGTGGTTTTAAAAAGAGAACACAGCTGGGCACAATGCTGGCATCAGTAGTACTATCAAATGACTGGGACTTATACAATGTTGGAATTGACATGTCATGTGCATTTGATACAACCCAGAGACCACAGATCTGTCACTTTCTCCATCAAGCTGTCTGCGATGACGACGAACTACGCCTGGTGAGACTCTTATTGGCAAGCACAAAACTAAATGTTCGCATCATCATGGTAGTGCTTTTCACGTGTTACCTCGTCACAGCACTATCATCTGTTGTAGAACACACTGCAAGACCAAATCCTCCAATCCGAATGATAGGTATGCCAGTAGAGATAGAGTGTACAGATGAATGGGGCTCTTGATACACTGCTTCCAATAGCTGCAGAACAGTTCAAGGCTGCAAACCTCTTCGTGAATGAAGCCAATACAGAGTTCATACGCATATCTATCAGACATTACAGATATGAATGATCACTACTCCCCACATGGGCACAGTGAAGTGGAGGAAGAGCAGGATGTCGTGTTTTCCTTCCTCTGCTGCTCTACTGACATTGGAACTCACTTATTGTCTGACGCTCACTCGCAGGAGACAAGACAGAGTGGAAAAGGTTGAGGAAAAACTGATTGCAGCTGAAAGAGGTTTTCACTTTTTCAGCTGCAGAACTCAGTCACTCATCATCATCATCATCATCATCATCATCATCATCATCATCATTTTCATTATGTACTCATATCATTATCATTATCATTGGATTATATTATTATCATTATATTAGGGCCATCATTAACATTATATATCTTTCTCATTATATTATTATCAGCATATCATTATCATTATATCGCTATCATTGCCAATATATCATTATCATTATATCATTAGATCATTATATCATTATCATTATATCATTATCATTATAGCATTATCATTATAGAATCGAGCTAAATTAGTGAATGAGCTACCATATGTTGAGGACTTGGCTTCGCCTCAATGTGACCTCTCGGTTTTGGATGCTATGCCATTAGATGAGGTCACATCTATTGTACGCAAAATGCTTTCAAAGTCTTGTGAATTGGACCCCATGCCTACTCAGTTTGTGATGGACTGCCTCGATGTGTTGGCACATGTGCTGTTGCGCATCGTGAATGCATCTTTTGAGTTTGGGATTTTCCCAGCCAATTGCAAAGCGGCCATTGTCCGTTACTTCATCAAGAAACTAGGTCTGGATCCCAATATCCGTAACAATTATCGTCCAGTCTCAAACTGTTGTTTCTTTGACAATTTCATTGAGAAGTATGGATTTTTTCGCTTGCATACATATTTTTCCTCTAATAGTATTTGTGGCACATTTCAGTCTGCTTATCGAGAGGGACATAGCACTGAGACGGCACTCCTTCGAGCCCTGAACGATATTATGCTCGCTCTCGATAGGCAGCATGATGTCATACTTGTGTTACTTGACCTTTGGTTTAAACAAAATTTTATTTTGTTCAATGGGAGCACAGTAAGACATAAGTCTTATACACGTGTCTCCCATACATACAAATAATACATCAAGATGGGGTATAATAAAACATAATTAAATAGTAACGTATGTATAACTAATTAAATGATAATTTATATCAACCACTGATTACAATTGTCTAGGTAGTTCGCACGCTTACGTATGTGTACGTGAATATGTGCGTGTGTGCGTACGTATTGGCGTGCGTGTGTGCATACTGCGAGAGAGAGAGAGAGAGAGATAGAGAGAGAGAGGGAGGGAGGGAGAGAGAGAGAGAGAGAGAGAGAGAGAGAGAGGGAGGGAGGGAGTGGGAGAGAGAGAGGGTGGAGAGCGGGAGAGAAAGAGAGAGAAGGAGAGGGGGAGCGAGAGAGGGGGAGGGAGGGAGGGAAGTAGAGAGCGAGAGAGAGAGAGAAAGAGAGGGAGAGAGAGAGAGAGAGGGGGAGAGAAAGAGAGAGAGAGAGAGAGAGGTTGGGATCGAGTGTGTATGTGTGTGGGGTGGGGGAGAGTTAGGGAAAGAGAGACAAAAAGAGAGGAGAGGAGAATATGAGAAACAGGGTATAAACTAAGAATTTGACTAGAGTGAGAAAGGTAAGGTGAGGATCTCTTAATGCTGCGTTCACCATGCTTGTATATGTTGGGCTGTTTGCATTTCGCTCTTATAGTTGCGAATTTAACAAATAGGAAGTTACTTAAATCGGTTGGTATTGACTATTACTTGATCTTTCTGCGGCCTTGGATACCATCGATCATGACATTCTCATGAACAGATTGCACTGTCGTTTCAGCATCTGTGGACTAACCTATGATTGGATTGAGTCCTTTCTTCGGGGTAGGGCCCAGAGAGTGTATTTGCGGTCGGTGGCGTCCGAGGACCATGTCCTAGAATTTGGAGTTCCTCAGGGCTCGGTCTTAGGACCAGTTCTGTTTGCCCTATACATGAATCTGATGGAGGATATCATCACCCGCCACTGTTTAAATGCTGTGATCTATGCTGACGACTCCCAATACGTGATTGGATGCGAGCAAATTTGCTCGCATTGAATGAAAGTAATACAGAAGTAGTCTGGTTCTCGTCACGCAGCAAGGAAGCAGGTCTTCGGGTGGCCACATGTGATGTGCATGTTAGTAAGGTGTATGTTTCTCCATCTGCATCCGTTCGTGATTTGGGGGTGATGATGGACTCGGCTGGACTCATGGATGAACAAATCAAGAAAGTATGTAACGGGCATCTAATTCACTATGGCGTATAAGAAAAATCCGTCATCTTTTGGATCAGGCCAGCACTGAGAAATTAGTGCATGGTTTTGTTACATCGAAGCTAGATTACTGTAATAGCTTGTTCTATGGTCTTCCGGACAACAAAATCAAAAAAATTCAGCATATACAGAATTCTGCTGCTAGACTGGTCACCAGACGTAAGCTAGATCGTCATGCGGATATGACTCCGGTACTCAAAGAGCTTCACTGGCTCCCAGTCGAACAGCAGATTCTGTACAAAATTTTTGCATAATTTTCAAGGTTATACGCCACGGTGAGTCAGCGCCTAGCTACCTCACTGATATCATTAAAGTTCAAAAGCTTTCATACCGCACTAGGAGTAGCGTTGAGGTGAAGCGGACCCCTTCTCTTATAAATCTCATGGCAAGAAAACCTCGAAACAGTACGGTGACCGCGCCATGAGTGTAGCGGCACCGAAACTGCGGAACACTCTACCACTTGAGTTGAGATCTTTTACTAAATTTACCAATTTTAAATCAAACCTAAAAACATTTATTTTTAAACAACATTTTAGTTAATGTGTATGTGTCACTGTTTTGTGTTATATATTATATGATATGCTTGTTTTTATTGTACATGTACAGACTGTTAAGACTTGCGTGGTCTTTAAAAAATTAATATTATTATTATTATTATTATTATTATTATTATTATTATTATTATTATTATTATTATATCATTATATCATTATCATTATATCATTATATCATTATATCATTATATCATTATCATTATATCATTATATCATTATCATTATATCATTATCATTATATCATTATCATTATATCGTTATCATTATATCATTATCATTATATCATTCTAATATTGTCCATATTATTATCATTATATCATTATCATTGTCCATATTATTATTATTATTATTATTATTATTATTATTATTATTATTATTATTATTATTATTATATCATTATCATTATATCATTATATCATTATATCAGTATCATTATCATTATATCATTATCATTATATCATTATCATTATATCATTATCATTATATCATTATCATTATATCATTATCATTATATCATTATATCATTATCATTATATCATTCTAATATTGTCCATATTATTATCATTATATCGTTATCATTGTCCATATTATTATTATTATTATTATTATTATTATTATTATTATTATTATTATTATTATTATTATTATTATTATTTAGACTCTGACAGAGATGGATGAGCTGTATGACGATGAGGATCCAAATGATCCGGTAGGTAGTTCCTCTTAGGAGTTTTAATTCAATTAGGTAGAAAATATCAATGAACTGTTCAGATCAACAGCTATAAGAATAATTCGATAAAAGAAACGCAATTGTGATATTGCTAAATTAAAACGGCCAAAATACAGTGACCCTGGGACACACCTGATTGTTAAAAGGCACGAGAAAAGTACCATAGAGCTAGATATACAAACCGTCTAGTAAGAACGGAAACCTCTAAAAGTGATATGATAGAATTTGTCAGTAAAACATATAAAAAGACTATGAATATGGCAATAATACGAAACATGGCAAAAACAAAACATAAAATTATGAACTTAAGCGTAGGGTCCCAAACGCATATTGGAAAATCATCAAGCAGAATGATATCAAATGTCCTGTTAGCATCGATGGCATGTTTAAATACTTTCAAGACACAAAGGAAAAAGAAGCAATACCTGGAATATATGGTAATAGCCAAGACACTCATCCTGAAAACAGCATGTTAAATAGAAATCTCGGTGATGTAGAAATCCTTAAATCTATTAGAAATCTAAAAGGTCGTAAGGCCCTAGCGGCCGACGATGTGGTAAATAAGTACATTAAATCAACTTAGTAGGCGACGGTTTCAATCAACTGCAAACTATCTAATGATATCTTAGATAATGTCTGCGTACCAGAGGCCAGGACAGCGGGTCTGATCATACCCGTCTATAAAGATAAAGGGAATAGAGCTGAGCCCAAATATTATAGACCTATTACGCTTGTTAGCTGTTTAGGAAAGCTGTTTACCTCTACACTCAACGCAAGAATAACTAAATATATTGAAGAGGAAAATATCTTAAAAGAGAATCAGGCTGGTTTTAAACACGGGTACTCCACACACCGACCACATTTTAGTCTCCATTCATTAATAAAAATATGTGCACAAACAAAGAATGTACTGTACTGTGCGTTCATAGACTTAGCTAAGGCATTTGACACAGTCTTGGAGGGAAGCGCTGTGGGGGAATTGTTAGAAAATACAATAAACAGTAAAATGCTAAATGTAATTAAAATATGTATAGAAACATCAAATCAAATTGTGTACGACAATGAGAAAACCTGTAATCAATTCTTTTCAGTGTTTATATAAACGATCGCACCGATTATTTAGACAGAAAAATTGCACAGGAATAGAAATAAAAAATAATGCAACTATATGCTTAAAACCACTGGTTCTACTCTATGCTGATGACACGATCATAATGGCAGAGAAGAGGGAAGACCTATAACATATGCTCCACGCGCTCTGCCATTACTGTAATCAATTGAACCTAAGAATAAACGCAGAAAAACACCTAATATTGTAGTGTTTGGCGGTCACACGCGTCTTAGAAGATCGTTTTTTTAACATGCAAAATACACAAATAGAAATCGTAAATACATATAAATAATTAGGCATTTCCTTCACCCGATCCGTCAATTAAACATCTCACAGATCAGTGTAGAAAGGCTATGTACTGCCTTCTTAGGCGCATCACCAATTTTGATCTGACAGTAGACTGTAAACTCAAATTGTTCGATGCAGAATATGCTAGTGAGATATGTGACTATTAGACGGTATCATTTAGAATTTTAGAAATTTATATTTAAAGTTAGAAAAAACAACTACTCAGTTATAAATGGTATATGGCGAACTGGGCAGATAACCCATGTAGATAAGATTTCAACGTAAAATGTTAAACGTTTGGTCATCAGTTTTAATGCAAAATCGAAATAAACTATCATATAAGATCAACAAATATATGTATGATAAATATACAATAGATGGAGTACAAGACACGTGGGTTAAAAGTATTGGCAGTGATTAATACGAAGGGGTTTGACCACATCTGGTTAGAACGACAAATAATAGGAGATAGAAAAACACTATAAAATTGATTAAACAATGACTTGTTGACTAATATATACAAAAGTGGAACGGACTACTACAGAACTCATCTATAGGTAGGTCATATAAAATATTCAAGGTAGGATTGAATCTAGAACCATATCTTTTAAAACTAAATGACAATAACAGGATAGCGCTCACCAAATTCCGAACTTCTAACCACAGACTGCCACTTGAAGCTGGACTAATACCCCCATGGTAGATAGATTATGTGATCAGGATGATATTGGGGGTGAATTCCACGACATATTTATTTGTGACTACTCGAAAATCTACTATCTGAGGCCAAATTATTTCAAATTTAAACAGTTACTTGCAACTGATAAACTAAGCTTATTACAGCAATTATGTTCTCTCATTAGGAGAAACCCAGCGGAATTTCATCGAAAATAAATTATTCCCGTCCATAGCCCTTCACACTATGCTTATTTGGGATGCTTTCCCCGGCAAAATCAACATTATATTTGTATAACCTTTCTGAAGACTAAATTTTGCACCGAATTATACTCTGGATATGCATATGCTAAATATTTTGAAAACATTTTGACTGAAAGTTGGTGATGGCTAAGCCCATTGAAATTATTGTCTGACTCCTTGCAGCGGTATTGGATCTTTGTAAAAAAAATGGATCCGTTATTGTACTCATGTCAATTTATGTAAAGCATTGCTGCTGAAAGATGCCCCTATGTTAGACAACAGGAGTTGTTGACGTCATCTCTTGCACGGCAACAGCTTACAGATAGCTGCTTTTCAGAATGAATGATTGTAAAAATACAATGACGCTTTTCTGTGCTTGGGAATCTTGTGATATGGTTACTTAGAATATTCTACTTTTTTATTTACAGGAGGTGATGGTCAACAATATCCGGAAAAGAGTCCAAGCATTGGAGAGTACAGAGGTTAGTCCCATTGATCTGAATCATATAGCGTTACATTTGTGATTGTGAAGTAGTAGTAGTAGTAGTAGTAGTAGTAGTAGTAGTAGTAGTAGTAGTAGTAGTAGTAGTAGCAGCAACGGCAGCGAACATTAGTAGTAGTGACAACAGCAGTGAGTAGTAGTAGTAGTAGTAGTAGTAGTAGTAGTAGTAGTAGTAGTAGTAGTAGTAGTAGTAGTAGCAGTAGTAGTAGTAGTCGTCGTCGTCGTCGTCGTCGTCGTAGTAGTAGTAGTAGTAGTAGTAGTAGTAGTAGTAGTAGTAGTAGTAGTAGTAGTAGTAGTAGTAGCAACGTTAGCAGTAGTAGAGACAGCGGCAGTGAGTAGTAGTAGTAGTAGTAGTAGTAGTAGTAGTAGTAGTAGTAGTAGTAGTAGTAGTAGTAGTAGTAGCAGCAGCAGCATTGAGCAGCAGCAGCAGCAGCAGCAGCAGTAGCGGCGGCAACGGCAGCGAATACTAGTAGCAGCATTGAGCAGCAGCAGCAGCAGCAGCAGCAGCAGCAGCAGTAGAGTTTGTGGTAAATTGATTATCATGGCGCTCTTCTTTCTACTGCTGGTGGTGATGGTGGAGGTGATGATACATAGCCTTATTGTTTCAATGACGACGGTGTTAATGATGATCACAATGACAATAGTGATGACTTGTTGCTATTAATGAGGATGGTGAATGTCTGTAATGATAAATTTACTGATTATTTTTCAGATGAAGGAGGAGTTGAATACGTTTATTGATCATTATAAGGACATTCAAACCAGCTATGATGAAACTGATAAGGAAAGAGAGGATGTAAGTATAGAAATATAGCCGGCAGACACATGCTTTTCATGTTAAAATGGGTGATTGAAAGATCACTCTGCTTAATAATGGACCACCAGCAATTTGCAACAATGGTTAAAGAGACGGTTAAAGAAACATTCACTAATTGGAATAAATCAATTTAGGAATTTTTTTTGTCCTCTAAGATATAATGGTATCGAAATATTGTTAGTGCATCCACCATTTATAAAGAAATTTCGGACTAGTCACAAATATTTGTTATTATTTGCTACTTTTCTGTAAGCATTAGTGTGCATCCTTTTTTTCTTTGAATGAGAAATTATTTTAAACACGAAACATTCCTATTGGAAGGAACTTAAATCAGTCTTAAAAATATCTAGACAGTTTGACAATTTCAGAAATACCGGCACCACAAGTTCTACAATCCTAAAATACTAGACACTTCAAAGACATCATCCACTGGCATAGCCACAGCTTATATCGCACATACTACGGAGCAATGCATCACGCCAACACTTGTAAGCGAATACACTGGTCTTCTTTGTGAAACGGTGCTGAATTCTTCCATCAAATATGTTTTTCCGTACTTAATATTTTTGGAATTTCTAATTTACATCTTCTCGGTTATTGAGTTGCCGCATATAGAAGAATGGAAGATCAAATGCTCTTATACATGCAATTCTGTATATAAAATTGATAGCTTATTCAGTGAATATATCTTTTATTATCTTAGGAGGTTTTTAGTGATCACCCTTGATGGGCCATACCGTGGCTGTTACAAAGTTTTTTTGGTCGGGGTGGCGAGGGGGCATATAGTCGCCACTTTGTTCATCCATTCGTCCATCTGTCCATCCCCATTTGCCCGTTACAAGTTTGTCCGGGCCATAGTTTCAACACTGTTTCACATATATTCACTAAATTTGGTATGTGGACGCATCTTATGGAGAATGTATGCCGTGTATGAAAAGTGTGTCTGTGTGACCTACTTGATGACCCAGTTTTCACAGTTCATTGAAAATTACCGAAAGTTTTTGTCCAGGTTGTTGTTTCACGCGTTTTTGGTATACGGGAACCAAACTTTATGTGTGAATGCATCGCAGTGAGATGGTGCGCAGTGTATGAAAAGTAGGTCAGCGTGACCTACTTTTGACCTACTTTTCATGGTTCATCGAATTATTGAACCGTGGGTCACGTCACCCCCTGGATCGGCCACTGTATAACTGTTGACTATTTACTTGGTTTAAACGTGATTTATTTTGTTCAGATGGAAGCACGATAAGACTTAGAGTCTTATGCCCGTGTCTCCCATACACATACAGATTATTCAAAACAAAATGGCGGCAAATCATAATAGTTTAATTAATTGTAGTCTATTGGTGTGCATAAGTGTGTGGATGTTGAGTGTGAGGTGGGGGAGAGTAGGAAGAAAGACCGAGATAGAGAGAGAGGAGGAAAGGGGGGAGAGAGGGTGAGAGATAGAGAGAGAGCGAGGAATAAGATCAAATGGAAGAATAGCAGAGGTGAGCTCTAGGTGCTGCCTTCGCCCCGACCTGTACGTGTTGGGATGCTGTCCATTTACCCCTTAAACTATAAGTTCGCGAACGGGAAGCTACTGAAAGCGGTTGGTGTTAATTATGTATTGACTATTTACTTGCTTGATATGCTCACAGGCCTTTGAATTTTCGTCCATCCATCCCTCTACCACATATTCCCCCTACTATATATATAAATATACACAAGGTGTGAAACCTTCATCTGTGGGCACCATTGTCAGGAAGCTGATTGGTTGGTGTGTTGTCAAAATCCGCTGACATCACGTTTCTGACTACAAACCACTACAAACCAACCAATCAGCTTTCTGACAATGGTCCCCACAGATGAAGGTTTCATACCTTGTGTATATTATATATAGTAGGAGGGATATGTGGTAGAGGGATGGATGGACGAAAATTCAAAGGCCTGTGATATGCCCAATAGAATTAGATTTAAGATGTCAATATGGTTCGTAGATAAAATTTAAACAACACATACATACTAAAATGTGCTTGACATTGGCTGCTTATTCCTAAAAGAAAAAGACGTCATTATCCGTGAAAGTCCTTTTCGGCCTGACCAATCAGCTGTCAGATGTCTGTGAATGGCATAGGTCCCTTATCTCTGCCACATAGATGGGCGCGCTTGTGAGTCTAGGGCGTTCTTCTGTGCCATGCCAGCGAGACCGATAAATACGATCTGGCAAAAAGGTAACGCGCAAAATCGAAACCGAAAGTTAAGATTACAGTTTCTGAACGTCGACTCGACATATTCAAATAGTTTTAGTACCTCAGAAATTATACAGGTTTAAGATTCAAGAATTGGACAGGTGTTTTCTTATTTCGTATATCTAAATTACATCTTTATAACACTACATGCATTTTCGATTTTTAAATGCGACACCGGTTTTCGTAAATACACCTAGAAATTGCGCAGTCAAGATTCAAGATTATTTATTTCATGCTCAATATACAATATACAGACATTACAATTGGTCAGTCCATCAAAGGCAGAGCCTATGAGTCGATGGACCCCCTACACACAAAACAAAACATTACAATATATAGGCTGATAGTTAATTATACGAACATCCGCGAGTAAACACAGAAAACAGGACGGCGCAACATCTATTTTTGTATCATATTGTCATGATTGTTCTACATGTATCATATTCTACATATAAACGGTCTTAGATTCCAACAAGGATTTTTGAAAGCCACCATCTACTGGCATAGCCACAGCTTATAACGCACATACTACAGCGCAATGCATCACACCAACCAATCAGTCGATGATTAGGGATGAAATATTTGCTTAACCGTCATTGCGGACCAGAAATTAACAATTATGTTGAACATTTTGAAACTAATTTGACACAAACATGTTGTAGTTAAATTATGTTACGCCAAAGACTGCTTTTGCCGTGGTCTTGAGAAATGTCCATTTGCAGATCAGGATATAGCCAACCTATAATGTAATACTCTCATCCGCAACAAGCCGGGTCAAGTGGGCTTGTTCTGCCAGCCCCACAAGCACATAAACAACAACTATTGTATTAATGTAACTGTACGGCTAAGGTGGGTATGTCCTACCATTTAAGTAAGCTAATTATGCGAGTCAGCCTTACCAGCCCCAATAGGTCGCTAGGTGAGTTCTTGCTGTATTTAAGTCCTATGTTTTAGTACCAGGTACCAGCCAACATATTGTATATATCTCCACACATATTAATCTGGAAGAATACACCAAACCGTAATCGTAACTGTCACAGCCCCTAAGTAAATTGACAAAGAGGATTGGTTCTACCAATCACGAAATGTATTAATGATACATATTGTATATATCCCCACACATATTAATCCAGGACAGGCGGGCGTGTCCTACTATCCATATGAGGCTACATGTGCACTGATAAGGTGGGTCAGTCCTATCATTCAATCAAGCTTGCAAGGAGGGTCAGGCTTTCCACCCACACAATGTAAATACATGTATAAATTGTACATTTGAAAAATTATGCTTATTGTAAGTGGCTGAGCCAGGTGGGATTGCCCTACCAGCCCTTCAAGCCACATCTTGAAGAACCTGAGGTTCCTGCATCGATAAGGTGGATCTGTCGTACCAGATCAAGGATGTATATTTGTACATTGTAAATTGTGCATATACCACAGCAAGTCAGCAACCTTATAATACAAACAGTAAAAAAAGAAATTCAACCATTATCCGTGCATTGTGCAACCAACAATAGTAAAACAAATTTAGATTAGCAATAGGCCAAACATGGCCTCCAAAGTCACAACAGATGATGATGGTGATGAGGAGGAGGAGGATAAGACTATTTTTGAAAATTTACCACTTGAATGACTGGCTCATTAACTGAGCTAGTCATTCTAGTGATTAATTAAAAAAAAAAGGTCTTTTGGTCTGCAAATGGAAATTATTTTAGAAGATTTAAATTTTATTGAATAAATTTGAGCGTTAACAATAAATCCTCAAAGGGTTAAAACACTTAACAATTACTGTCCTGTTCATCGATGTTTCTGTTCTATGTCTGTAGTTGCTTTGAGACACTGGCATTTCAGTGGTTAATGTGTGAATGCTTTGCTGATCATCAAGTACATTAGAGATATTATAGGTTTTCATTTGTATTTATAAATCATAAGAAAATCTGACTCGAAGTTAGCGTACTAGTGTTTTATTTAACCCTTTAATGTTCAAATTTGGTCCAAAATATTTAAATATATTCTTATTCAATGTCCATATACAGGCCAAGAGAATACAATTTTTGAAAATTTATCACTAATGACTGCCTCGGTTATCGAGCCAGCCATTCCAGTGGTAAATTCTCAAAAATTGTGTTCTCTTGGCCTGTAAATGGACATTCCACAGGCCCATAGCAGAGGCCAGTTTTGGGCGGTATGGTTATTAAAGGGTTAATTATATACTTATTAACCCTTTTAATGGTGAAGCTGGCCATAACCAGCATTTTCAGTTTTCTTGAAAATGTATATTTCAATAATTTTGAGGTTAAACTTTTGACACTTAAGCCGGCCAAATCCGGCTTCCGCAGCTGTCTTGGAACATGTCCTATTGCAGACCAAGAGAAAACTATTTTTGAAAATTTAACACTGGAATGACTGGCTCGATAACCAAGCCAGTCATTCCGGTGATAAATTTTCTAAAATAATCTCTTGGCTTGCAAATGGACATTTTCTATGAGAACTTTTATGGAACAAATTTGAGGGTTAACGGGTTAAGAAAAAAATAATTTCTAAAACACAACCAGTCATTCTACCGTAAAATTTTCAAAAAATAGTCTTCTCATGGCCTGCAAATTGATATTCATTAAGGATTAGTTACAGGAAAATATCAATTTTCTTCATAAATCTGGACCATTAATGCATTACCTAATATATGTTCTATTTTATTATATTTTTTCAGTTGCTCTTCTCATTAGCTGATGTAAGTAAATTACACTAAACTCTCATTATGTAAACTGTGTGTGTGTGTGTGTGTGTGTGTGTGTGTGTGTGTGTGTGTGTGTTTGTGTATGTGTATGTGTGTGTGTGTGTGTGGTGTGTGTGTGTGTGTGTATGTGTGTGCCTGCATGAGTGTGTATGCAGTCTGTTAACTGTCTGACTGCTACAAACCACAGGACAATAATTTTAATGGGGACTAACGCTGGCCATGCTGAATTATTTGAAAATAATTTGAGAGAAATTTGTTACAATTAATTACAATTTTCATTCAAATTGTTTCAAAATGTTCTGCATATCAAGAGTTAAACCCAAGAGAAAATATAATTTGCAGAAATGCAGCAGGCAGATTGTTAACCCTGACCACTCTGATGTCAAAACTGAAAATTTTCAAATAAAATTAAAAGATGAACTGGTGGGAGATGGTGCTGTCATAGATTGTTGAAAAATGTACACCAGTTTCTTTGCTATTGACACACTAAAAGATAGAATATTGACATCAGAGTGGTAAGGGTTAGTTATATAAACCTCTATCCAAAATATTGACTGCACAGTTAATATAGCAACTGATATACAGTTATCGTGTTTAGGATAGTTGACTTACCTCCCTTACTATGCATGTCCATTGCAGGAGTAGAGTTATTTCCCTTACTGTGCATGACCATTACAGTAGAATTATCTCCCTTACTGTGCATGACCATTAGAGGAGTAGAATTATCTCCATTTTAGTGCATAACCATAAGAGGATAAAAGTACAGTTATCTCCCTTCGCTGTGCATGCCATTACACAGTAAATCTCCCTTATTGTGCATTCTCATTTTGTAAATATAGTTATCTCCCTTTGCTGTGCATACCATGACACAGTTAAGGTACAGTTATCTACCTTATTGTGCATTGCCATTTTTAAATGTAGAGTTATCTCCCGTGCTGTGCCTGGCTCATACAGGATAAAAGTAGTTATTTATTGTACTGTGACTACAGGATTAGGGTTCGGTTCATATGTCTTTCTTGTTAGCCGTTATCTGTCCCGTATGGCTAAGTGAGCTTATGCTATGGCAACCATCCATCTTCCATCCATCAACTGGGCCAATTTCAATTATATTTGGCAGGAAGCATCCTTAGGGCATAGAGATCCAAGTTTGTTCAAACAAAGCCGATCAGCTGATTTGGGTGGTGGTCATTTTGGATTTTGACACATTTTTAGCAAAGTCTAATAATCTTCTCGGTAATCGCTTGGGGGAGCGATTCGAAACTCATGAAAGATCATCTAGGGTAACCACTGAACCAAGTTTGTTCAAGGGATTGATTGGCCAATGCTTCAGTGGCCAAGCCGGCCATCTTGGATGACATAGTTTTCATGAAAACACATTCTCCGGTACTGCTAAGGGACCGGACTGAAATTTGAGAGATATGATTGGGCACTTACGGCCATTAAAGTTTTTTACATTAAAAAGTATGAGCAATCAAGATGTAGCTTGTTTGGCAGACATGTTAGATTTTTTTATTTGATGGATTTTGAAGCCAAAATTGGTTCTGTATATGTATTTGTGTATGCAATTTTCAAATTTGTCATTTTCGAAACTGTCAGATAAACGGTTTGGTGGCCATCTTGGATCATTTTCCCGCCTAAAACTTCCATAATACATCAATAGGAATTTTAAAATGTCTTGTTGAGCACTGGACCGATTTAAATTATATTTGGCAAGAAGCATCCTTAGAGCATAGCGATTTAAGTTTGTTCAAACGAAGCCGATTCGTCAATTTGGTCGATGGCCATCTTGGATTTTGGCCAATTTTTAAAAACATTTAAAAATCTCCGAAATCACTTTGGGGAATCAATTCAAAACTCATTACCACTGTCTTGAATCCCTGAAAGGATCAAGACGAAATTTGGGAATTACAATTAGAACACGACCGATTTAAAGCCAAACTTAGTAGGACGCATCCTTGTTCTTGATACAATTCTGTCCACAAACATCGGGTTCTACTTATAGGCGAAATGCCTATGTTCCAGGTGAGCCATGCAAGCCCTTTCGGCCTCTTGTTGAATCAGCGCATTGATGAATTTTACTACAACTTGACACTTGATGTTGGGACCAACGTTACAGATGGATATTCTTTCAGATTGGTGGTTAGTAGAGCACACCGTAAGGAACCACACTGGTTCCATACCTTTCTTATTGTCATAGAATGTTTGTCATCCAGACCAATTTATATAAAGCAATATCGTTTTGTAATAGTTTTGTTATTAACTGTCTGACTGCTGCAAGCCACCAGACAATAATTTCAATGGGCAATAACTCTGCACCTACTTAATATTTTAAAAACAATTTGACTGAAAGTTGTTGGTGGCCTAACCACCAACAACTTTCAGTCAAATTGTTTTCAAAATATTCAGCGGGTCCAGAGTTAAACTCCCTGGAAAATGTAGTCTGCAGAAATTCAGCAGACAGACAGTTAAATTAAAATGTATTTTTCATATTTCAGTGGTTCACAATCGACCACATGGATGATGTGAGTATGTCTCATTGTGGATAACATGTGTATGATCCATGCCTTCACGTTAAGCATCAAAACCTTCAACACTTAAATAGTTTCAAGAAAATTTCAAAAGAACATTATTTTTGAAATTTTACTACTGGAATGACTGGCTTGATTATTGAACCAGTCATACCAGTGATACATTTTCACAAATAGTGTTCTCTTGGTCTGCAAATTGACATTTATCAAGACCACTGCAGAAGCACGCTTGAGTGTTCAGGTGTTAAGGCTAGTTGTGGCAGCGGTTTTGAAAAATATTCACTTGCAAACCCAGAGAGGAAGATTTTTGAAAATTTCCTTCTAGAATGACTGGCTCGATAAACGAATCACTAATTTTTGTGTTAAATAATTTAAAAATAGTATTCTTAACCTGCAAACGGACATTCACAATTAAAGAGGGAAGTTTATATTTTCTTAACCAATCATTGCTAACAGTGTTTTGAGTCTGGTAGGGCCTGCAAACGAAGAAATGGGTATTTTTTAACAATTTATCACTGGAATGACTGGCTTGATTAGCAAGACAATAGTCGAGTCACTCATTCCAGCTGTATATTTTTTCAAAATAGCCTTCTTGACTTGCAAATGGACATCCCTCTAGACTTCTGCCGAATCCAGCTTTGACCACTAAAAGGTTAACCTTAAAACTATTATGCAGTTAACGATAAACAGTTACACAGCATAGAGTGAACACTATATCACATTACGAAACTTGTGGAATTTTGAAAGCAGTTTTGCTTAAAAACAGCAGCAGCCTACAACAACACCGGTTTCAAAATTATGTAATATTCATGTGTATCATATATCATTCAAATCGGAATTTTGGAATGGAGGGATCCCTTTCTCGCTGCCCCACCCCCACCCCCACTCCCATTTCTAGCCATGCTCATGGATCCACTTTTTATGCGTGTTGAACCAATTTGAAACTTTAAAATCTGTATTTGCTTGGTCTAATTTTCAAGGTAACTATTTGGCTACGCTGTTTAATATGCTGAACATTATTTGACTGAGGCCTGTTTGAACAGCTCCAAGTTAAATTAGTTTCAAAATATTTAATTGAGTGTTTATTAAATTGTACATGCATGAAAGCTATACACTTCTTACACTGCATGACAAACTGATCAAATGTTGTGATGTAGCTAACTAGCTATGCATCATTTTGATGGCGTCTTTGATGGTTAACATGTCATGTGTTCGATTACGACACCAGATACTTGAGTGACAGAGTGGATCCCTCTATTATATGCTTAGCCCTTAAATGGCCAAATTTGGTCAAGAAAATTTAGATGTTTGCCTATTGAATGTCCATTTACAAGCCAAGTGAGTACAGTTTTTGAAAACTGATCACTGGAATGACTGGCATGGTTATCGAGCCAGTCATTCCAGTGGTAAATTTTCAAAAATTGTATTCTTAACCTGTAACTGGAGATTCCACAAGACACTAACAGAGGCCGGTTTTGGTTGGTATGACCATTATCCCTTTAACACTAATATTAGCCAAAAATGGCTTCTCGAATGGTCTTGGGAAATTTCCATTTGCAGACCAAAAAAATACTATTTTTTAAAACTTACACTGGAATAACTGGCTCAATAAGTGAGTCAGTCATTCCAGTGGTAAATTTTAAAAAGTAGCCTTTTTGGTCTGCAAATGGACATTTTCTATGAGAAAATTGAAATTTTCTTGAATAAATTCGAGGGTTAAAGGAGTATAAAGACTAGAACAATTGACAGCCATTTAACAACTTACTGATTAGTAGCACAGCTATATTTATGTTCAAAATATTCAACATTATGTTTCAAGTTATTTCTGAGCCATACTGTGTGCTATAACTGGGAATGCTTGTGTTTTATAAACTTTGCATTCTGTGGCTGCTCTACCTTTATCGATAGCGGGGATCTCAGTAAGATGAGGGCAGGCACCTTACAACCACAATGTGACCTTCAATATTTGGATACCTATTCATATTGCTTGCATTTGCCTAGATAATAATCAAATTTGGTAAGAAAAATCTTGAATTTCTTGCATTAAATCTCGATTTGTAGACCAAGAGAAGACTATTTTTGAAAATTTGCCACTGAAATGTGAAATTACTGTCTATGTTATTGAGCCAGGCATGCCAGTGGTATATTTTGAAACATACTAGTAGGACTTCTCTATGACTACAAATGGACAAGCTGGTTTTGGGTGGCCTAACTATTAAACGATTAAATGCACACCAGATAGGCATCTGATACGCGCTAGCACATGCTACTAATTCAAAACCTGATAATGTTGGGTGCATCTGAACTCATACAATCTACATGTGGTAGTGTTCTGCCGTTCAGTTTTGATGCCTAGCATGAATGTGTGTACCAGTTATCGACCCTTAAATGGGCGACTGACCCAAACTGGGCTCTGCTGTTGTCATGATAATTGCCCATTTATACGGCAAGAGATGAACATTTTTTGGAAATGTCCCATTGAACTTAGTGGCTGGATAACCAAACCATTTATTTCAGGGGTGAATTCCGAAAAAATGGACATTGACTACATAAATATTTATCTTTTCTTGTTCCATCTTTACCATGAAAGGGTTAATAATGGAGCTTTTCAGTTTTAGCCATGCCCCGCCCATCCCATTGTTAAGCTCTGCCTACACCTCGCTCGTGTTGGGATCGATCGATCCCTGAACTTCTTGACTATCAATTTCTAGAACATATACAGGGAAACCTGTAGAATATTTTGAAACTAATTTGACTGGGCACTGTTGCTGCCATTTCAAAATATTCAGTAGAATGTTTATTAAATGGTAAAGGCATACAAATCGAACAACCTGTCAGATTATTGCGTGTTAAAGACGGACTATATCGAGTCATTCATGGTGTCATAATTATGACATCAGCCTACATGTCACGTAGTTGATTGTGACATCACATGATTGAGTGAGGAAATGGATTCATGAATTGTTTATGTTTTCTAGGCTGGACATACTTCTATGAATGACAGAGAGGCTGCGGTACTTGGGTATGTATCCAAATCCTAAGCATACTGGGTAGTCATGACATGGGTAGTGGTGGTCACATTTGTAGTGGTCACCTGGGTGGCGGTAACATGGGTAGTGGTGACATGAGTAACGCTGATGTGGGTAGTGGTGATCTGGGTAGTGGTGACTTGCGCAGTAGTGACATGGGTTAGTCTTGACATGGGTAGTGGTGACTTGGGTAATGCTGGCATAGGTGGTGGTGACCTGGGTAGTGGTGGCATGGGTAGTGGTGCCCTGGGTGGTTGTGACCTGGTCGTGATGACCTGGGTAGTGATGGCATTGGTAGTGGTGACCTTGGTAGTGGTGACCTGGGTAGTGGTGACCTGGGTGGTTGTGACCTGGGTCGTGATGACCTTGCTGTGGTGTCCTGGGTAGTGGTGACATGGGTCATGATGACCTGGGTAGTGGTGATCTGGGTAGTGGTGACCTTGGTAGTGGTGACCTGGGTATTGGTAACCTGGGTCATGATGACCTGGTTGGTGGTGACATGGGTAGTTTTGACCTGGATAGTGGTGACCTGGGTAGTTGTGACCTGAGTAGTTGTGACGTCGGAAGTGGTGACCTGGATAATGGTGACCCGAGTTGTGATGACCTGGGTAGTGGTGACCTGGTTTTGGTGGTGACATGGATAGTGGGGACCTGGGTAATGGTGACCTGGGTCTTGATGACCTGCGTAGTGGCGACCCGGGTTGTTGTGACATTGGTTGTTTTCCAACGTAACAGGAAATTATGTAATCTGTAACACGGGGGGGGGGGGGGGATTAAAGTTCATGTGCATCAATAAATAAAGGTCAATAGAGGTATCCAATTCTAGTTATACCACACCCATTTATAGCTAAGCACCTCCCACACTTTGGGTGTGTTGGGATCGATTTATGAAACCTGACTTCACAATCCCATTTTCAATAACGATAGAGTCAGGTAAGTTGCTGAATATTTTTAAACTAATTTGACTGTGTGCTGTTGCTGCCTATGGCAACAACAGCAGCCAGTCAATTTAGTTTCGAAATATCCAACAGAATGTTTGTTAAATAGTAAATCTATCAAAGACGCACAATTCGTACACTTGATGGACTTGTCCAGCTTCATGACAGAGCATTGTTTATCAATTATTATTGCGATACCAACCTATATGTGACATAACTGATTATGACGTCAATCCATGCTGGACAGATCCATTTGCCCATTTGTTTATCATGGTGGGAAAATTCCACAGAAATATCCAATGAACTTTAAGTTAAGTTATATATAGATTGGTAGGCTTGTGTGCGTGCGTGTGTTGTGTGTGTGATCATGTGTGTGTTCATATGCATATGTTTGCATGTATGTATATGTGCATGCGTGCATGCGTGTGTGTGTGTGTGTGTGTGCATGTTTGTATGCATGTGTGTTTGTGTGCATGCGTGTGTGTGTGCGTGCATGTGTTCATGTGCATGTATGTTTTGTGTGTGTTCCGTGCGTGCATGTGTGTATGTTTGTCAGCATGTCTGTGTGTGTGTGTGTGTGTGTGTGTGTGTGTGTGTGCATGCGTGCGTGCGTGCGTGCATGCGCACATGTGTGTGTGCATGCGTACATGCATGCGTGCATGCATGAGTGCATGTGTGTGTACATGCACATGTGTGTGTGTGTGTGTGTGTGTGGTGTGTGTGTGTGTGTGTGTGTGTGCGTGCGTGAGTGGTCATGCACACATGTGTAATATGCATATGTATGTTCTTGTACTTATGAGAATAATGTCTGTTCTGCTTTCTTTAGTGAGAATTATAATGACACAGTCGCAGCCTTTGAGAAAATGAAAGCATTGCAAGATCGAATCAATAAATCACCTAATAAAGGTGTCGCCAAGCAGCTTCAGATGTGAGTACCTGTATATAAAACTGACTCTACCTGCTAAGCTGTCATTCACACTTAACAGACTTCAACTTCAATCTATATCAAGTATTTCAATTAACTCTGTTTTCCTTATATCTTCCAACGAGATAAAACATACTTTCGTTTGTAGTGACAGCTTTCCTCCAGCTCCTCTTCCTTTTCTTCTCAACCTGCTGCCCAGAGAACATATGAAGAAAAAATACTTTGATCAGTTTTCCCAATTTTCTTTCTTTTTCAACATTATTTTTTACTTGATATGCTCCTTACACTAACATCGATGTTTTCCTTCAAAGAGATATTTCTGATTAGAAATAAGTCTGTCTTCCTCATTTTATGTCTGGGCATGACAGAATTTTCAAAACAACTATGCGAGCGGAATGGTAAGAACTTGGACTTTGAGAAAAGGTATTGAGAGAGATACAATGGAGGGATCCTCTCTGTCACTCAAGTATGTGATGCAACACTCAATTACATCACATGTAGGATGACGTCACAATACATAGTTACGTATCTAGCTTTGCGAAGAACATTGAAAAGTCTGTCAAGTGTATGAACCTATGTCTTTGATGAATTTACTATTTAATAAATATTCTGTTGAATATTTTGAAACTAATTTAACTGAGTGCACTTTCTGCCATAGGCAGCAACAGCACCCAGTCGAATTAGTTTCAAAATATTTAACAGCTTACCAGTATAATTACCTTGAAATCGGGATTCTGGGAATTCAGGATTCAAAGTACATAAATTGATACCAACACACTGAAAAAGTAGGCAGACCTTAGCTAGAAATGGGCAGGGCATAGCTAAAAATGAACCCCTCTGTTGCTCAATCAATGTTGCATGGACGACATCTAACCTTTCAATAGCAAAATTTGGTCAAGGAAATTACAATATTTGCTTATTAAATGTTCATTTTCAGGCTAAGAGAAGACTATTTTTGATGATTTACCACTGGAATGACTGGCTCAGAATGGTCTTCTCTTTAGTCTGCAGATAGACATTCCTCAAGATCACTGCAGAGGCCAGTTTTGGTCGACTTCATCGTGAAAGGTTTAAAAGCGTGTGACAAAATAATCATATTCCTTATATATACTCCAAGCACAGTCACCCCTCTCCTTACTAAAACTTTAACCTTCAAATCTTTTCAAGAAAATTGCAATTTTTCAAAGAAAATTATACATTTGCAGACTAAGAGGAGACTGTTTTTTGAAAATTTACCATTGGAATGATTGGCTCGGTTACCATGCCAGTCATTCCAGTTGTATATTTTCAAAAATAGTCCTCTTGTTATGCAAATGGACATTCTTCAAGACCACTGCAAAAGTTGTTTTCAGCGTGTTTGTGTGTTAAAGTTTTAAAGGTCGGCTGGCCAAAACCGGCGTGTCTGTAGTGGCTTTTAGAAATGTCCATTTGCAGGTCATGGAAAGACTATTTTTGAAATCTTACCGCTGAAATGACTGGCTGGATAGTAAATCGAACCAGTCATTCCAGTCATAAATTTTCCAAAAATAGTCTTCTCTTGGTAGGCCTACAAATGGTCATTACCTGAGCCAGTCAATCCAGTGATACATTTTCAAATATAAGGCTCTCTTTGTTAGCAAATGGAAATTTTTTGCCATTGAATGATGTTTAATGCTACTAACCGTGAATTATTTAAAGTCTAAGAAATATGCTCGAGAATAGCTTAAAAGTACTTGATAATGCCTTTCAGTCAAATTGCTTTCAAAATATTGAATTCACTGAATTGTTAAGTTTGAAATACTGAGAGAGAGATAAAAAAGCATAATTTTATGTTTTTTTCTTGGCAGGGAAAAGAGAAAACTAGAGAGTGATGTTGTTGCCACGTTTAATAACTTAAAAGACAGTAAGTATGACCGTGTGGGTCAGATCCGTCACTAAAGCACCTGATATCATAATCAAATACGTCACTTTTTGGCATTGTTTCCCATAGCATCTAAATGTTGGAGGTCCCAGTGACCACACACCCTGAAATCTAGGTGTTCCAAGTTGAAATATGGGTGTCCCAAGCTGACAATCTGAGGCTCCCCTGCAGTTTTTCTCATCCATGCTAAAATTCACCTTTCCAGAGTACCCGCCCATCATATGATGTCATAATCAACTATGTGATGTGTAGAATGACATCATAATGAATGATGTCGATAAGTACATCACGAACGCCTATTTGAAGATGGTCTATGCGTTGTTGTACAAATTGTTTGCTTTTACTATTTAATAACTTTTACTATTTAATAAATATTCTGTTGAATATTTTGAAACTAATTTGACTGGGCGCTGTTGCTGCCATAGGCAGCAACAGCACCCAGTCAAATTAGTTACAAAATATTCAACAGCTTCAACAGCTTCCCTGTATAGTTTTCAGGAAATTGATAGCTAGGGCATTTGGGGATCGATCAATCCTAACACTGCGAGGTGTGGGTGGAGCTTAGCTAGTGATGGGTGGGGCATAGCTAAAAATGGAAAGGTCCAGTATGAGCTACCATAGACTCACAGCTATGAATTATGAAGGTCCCATGCTGGATTGTGTGTGTATTTCTGTGCAAAAACCAATAAAACTAATACATATTTAATAATCATACAAGATTTTCAAGTGTCCCATGGGACCCACTGTCTCAACTTTTGGGTGCCACAAGTTAAATTTTGAGGTTATAAACCCTCAACAGGAAACTTATGAGAATCCCTGCTCGTTAGCAAAATGACAGCTAGGTCCATCATGAAAGTGGGAACGTCGGTCCATCACGAAACTGCTTGAATTGCTACCAGTCAAACTATTTTCAAATTATTCACCAGATTACTTCTTAACCCTTTAACCCTCAAATTTGTTCAAGAAAATGTCAATTTTGTCATAGAAAATGTCCATTTGCGGTTATCGAGCCAGTCATTGCAGTGGTAGATTTTCAAAAATTGTCTTCTCTTGGTCTGCAAATAGACATTTCTCAAGACCACTGCAAAAGCCATTTTTGGCTGATATGAGTGTTAAAGGGTTAAATTGTAAAGATGGTGATTTATTTGGGGATTTCTCATTTCACTTCAAGAGTATACTTACCTCCCTAATACTTTTGATATTGCTAAATATTGGCTTTCACTCAATAAACACTCAGATTTAAAACAGTTAGGTGCCCCTACTGGGCAGGGAGTCAGAGCGTAGTCCGGCGGATGCCAGCCCCACCACCGCGCATGCGCAGACTAGCACTTCATCTTTGCTAGATTATTGGCAAAGAGAACACACATGTCTTTTTGACTCATAAGCTTTTCTTACTCTTAAACTGTTGATTAGTGTATATTTTGGAGTGATAGTATCTGATTTGGATGGCTGGAGGATACACTTCGCCACAGGAGGACTTAGGACCTTTAAATCAGGTGACTTCTAGTAAAATTAGCGAGTTTTCTTCCCGGTGTATTGTGTTTCCGGGACTCGCGTTTACCGTGATAAGCGCCTTGGTTAGTTGAGTTATATCAACTCGGTGCTACCTAGGGCTAATTTCTCTTTCTGTTTATGTCCACAGGTCTGTATGACGCTAGGTGGTGACATCACAGTAGCAGAGAGTTAGTTTTCTCTCCACCATGGTTCCATTTCCTACTAACACTGTTAGGTTATCTAACCAAATGAAAAATTATGTCCAGTGAGTTGGAGGCCTGGTATAAAGGTCTTCTCACTTTGCCCTCTTGATCCAATTCCTTCCCCATGAGGTGGAGAGAGTTAAGAGGCGTGCAGATGGTGGAGTTTTCCGGTTCGTCACGTTGGATGGTTTGTCTATACAAAGTGTCAGGTATCTAGTTATTGATAATGTGGTGATGTTAATTATTGTAAACAATCAAAGGGAGATAATTAACATTTTTGCCAGAAAAGAGTTATCTATATGTATCTGATGGTTGTGTAGTCAACTTATCCATTCAGCATACAATTCGTCCTTGCACTTGGATGTTTTGTTGGGATCGAATTTTTTCCTGTCACGGGATTAATGACGTCATAATCAGCCTGGCTATGTATTTATCAGCAATTCAAGCGCTATGCTGGTTTCTGATGTATTTTGATCTTTATGATCGTTTCCTTCTCTTTGAGTTGGATTGAGTTTCTAAGCTTAACTAGTTGCTCATACTCCTTGTCCTTTGCCCTGTTTCAGGGACCGGGTTGCGCGTCCTGTGGACGTTTTATTCATGGAAAGTTCTGGCCTCATCTGTGCTATCAATGTAGCCCTTGTGGTCCCTTGGTTAATTGTGACATATGTAAGCACTGGGGGGGCGAGTTAATGTCCGAATTCTTGTGCTGCTTACAGGCGACGGACAAGGTGGTAGAGGAGGAGAAGAAGAAGAAGCGGAAACGAGAGGTTGTAAGTAGGAAGGGTAAGGGGAAGGTCTCGTCCGCGGTGGATATGGAGGCCTTCCGGACCGAGATGTTGGGAGAGATGAAGAGGACAATAAAAGATTTGGTTCCAGGGTTGCTTCGTGGCATGCTTCCTGGACCAGATCCTTTATTGTCCTCATCATCGGCTTCGGAGCAGGTAATCCCCGCCTCTGGATCGATTTTCCTTAGTCCGCTTCCGTTGTTCGACGATTCAGAGGTGGCCCCATTAGAGGGGGCGTTCCACGACCCTGGCAGCAGGCTTATTGCCGCGCCGATAGGGGACCGTGGACGGTTGTCGCTGGAACCCGCGGGCTGCTTATCAGTCCAGGGGTATCCGCACGCCGCGGTGGCCAGTACCTCCTATGGCACCGTTCCTGGTCAGCCCGGGTTAGCTCTCTTTGCTGACCCGGGGTCTAATCTTTCTGACCAGGGTGATGAGGATTACCTGCTAGGGTCGCCGTCTGACGACGTGGACATGGATGAAGACGTTTGTGCACCCCTCGCGGGGAATACAGGCGGTTTTTTCCACGGTATTACTCACCCTGGAGTAAGGTCCGCGGTTCAGGTGGTGGCCCAGGGCGCTGCTGATGGCCAGCGGTACCGCATACCTCGGCTTGCCGAGGGTGTAGCTGGTGCTGGCCGGGCCCGTGGTGGGGCTATATATACCCCGCGCTCTGCCACGGTGCCTGCTCCTGGTCAAACCAGTGATATTCTCATGCCGGTGCTGTCAGGCCCGCATGTTTTCCCTGGCTTGCCAGGTGTATCAGCGTACCCGCCGTCAAGCTCTACTGCTTGCGCTCAGGAGGAAGACGAAGGACCCCGTCTTGTAGAGCGCTCGCAGTTAGCCACGGAGGAGGATTGGTATGACGCTTGCCAGTGGTTGGTGAGCGTTAGGCCTGATCTGCCCGTGGAGCAGTCGGCTAGCCGCCGTGTTCACACGCCGTGGTTAGCTGGGAAACCAACTGCTAACGCTATGCCTTCTCTGCCGCTGGCGGAGCATGTCGTTGACATGTTCAAGGCGGCGGAGTCGTCCATTAACACGAGTGGACGTCTCGCGAAGGCCCCTCGCGAGGTGGCCAGGCGTTGTCGCATCGTGCCCCTGGACTACCAGCGGTACGGTGTGGTACCCAAGCCCGGCGTGGATGACCGCGCGGCTTTGGGTGAGGATGCGCGGCCAGGCTCCCGTTCTGACACGGGGGTCTTGTGCGCGAACGCGTTGCGTTCGGCGAATACCGCGTTGCGTGATGCGGAGGAGAGTGGGAGGGCTTCGATTGCCGCTCTGTCCCACGTCTCCCAGCTGTTACAGGGGGTAGTAACGGCATCCGCATCGCGCCAGCCAAGCCCGGTCACGGTCCAGCGTACCATCCAGGATGGTATTAACCTGGCGCTGGACTGTATGACTCGGGCGGTGACCAGGAGTGTCCGGGCAAGACGCACGTTTGCCCTGGACAATCTGTGCCCGTCTCAGGACCTGTACAATAGGCTACTCCGTACGCCTATGACGGGTCCTGGTCTTTTTGGAGGTGAGGGATGTCGCCACCTCCAGGAGACGGTCACCCTGGTGAATAACCAGAGGGCGCTGCGCGAACAGTTTGAGGTGCTGCGTCGTGCTAACGTTCGCGCCGCGGCCCCTGCGTATCGTCCCCTGCAGGCTCGAGGTGGTGCTGGCCAAGTCAGAGGCCAGCCGCCGTCGCAGCGTCGGCCTCGGCCGCGTGCGATTCGGCCAGCAGTGAGGGGGGCGCAGGTTCCTCAGCCGCCGTCAGCCAGGCAGCCAGGCAGCCGCCCGTGCACCGAGGTGCGCGCGGGGCGGGGCGGGGCGCGCGAGGATCTGGGCGTGGTTATCGGTCCTGACAGGACGCTTACCGTGGTAAGAACCACGCCGGTGTGTATGGCGACGGAGACAGTGCCGCTCTTGCATGCCTTGTGTCCACCGCGGTCCCTAGGTGGACCGGTGGGAGGCCGGCTAGCCGACCACATGCAAGAGTGGGAACGGTTAACTCAGGACCGTTTAGTCTTGCGATGGCTTTCTGTGGGGTATCATCCAGAGTGGATGACAGGCCCGCCGTCGCGACTGTCTCTAGTGCCAGTCTGGACTCCCATTCCGAGAGATCCAGATCAAAGGTTGTGTATCGAGGAGGAGATAAATTCCCTCGTACAAAAAGGAGCTATTCAGCCGGCACAAAGGTGTCCGGGCTTCTATTCAACCCTGTTCTTAGTAACAAAACGCACCGGAGGGTGGAGACCGATTCTCAACCTCAAGCCACTGAACAAGTTCATCGAGACGCCCAGTTTCAAGATGGAAACGGTGCGCTCGGTGTTGGCGGGGTTGGAGAGGGGGATGTGGACGGCGTCGATAGATTTGAAGGACGCTTATTTCCACATCCCCATCCACGGGAGTTTCTGTCGCTTCCTGAGATTTGCATTCCAGGGCAGACAGTGGGAATTCAGGGTGTTGCCCTTCGGAATTTCCACGGCTCCTCGGGTTTTCACCCGTGTGGTTCTTGCGATCACAGCATACCTCCGCAGGAGAAGCATAGCAGTCCACACGTACATAGACGACTGGCTGTTGAAAGCGCACACCCGGGAAAGTTTGTCGGCCAATCTGGAGATTGTTTTGAAAACTCTCACAGACTTAGGCTGGATGATCAATTTCCCAAAATCAGAGCTGACTCCATCCCAGAAGTTTGTTTACCTGGGGATGTTCTTCGATCTAGAGACAGGATATGTTTATCCTACTCAGGAGAGAGTTCAGAAACTCATCTCATTGATTCAGTCAGTGTGCGACAGTCGTCATGTCCTGGCACGGGTTTACTTGAGAATGCTGGGGTTGATGGTTTCATTGGAACCAGTCATTCCTCAGGCCGCCTTACGCAGGCGGCCGATCCAGTTATTTCTCATGACACAATGGACCCAGAGTACAGGTTCGCTGGACTCGAATGTGTCAGTGTTGGCGCCTCTCATTCACCACCTGCAATGGTGGTTGAATACAGAGAATCTCTTGCCGGGGGTTTTGCTAACCCCTCCCCACCCTCAGGTGACTGTGTATACAGATGCATCGATGGAGGGCTGGGGAGCTTGCCTGGAAGAGTACACGATATCAGGGCTTTGGAATCTGGAACAGTCGAAGGAACATATAAATCTACTGGAGCTAAAAGCAGTAGTCCTGGGCCTGGAACATTTCTTACAGAAAGTTCAGGGCAAGATTGTTCTTATTCGTTCAGACAACTCAACAGTTGTGACTTACATAAACCGCCAGGGCGGAACGAAGTCGCCCAGTCTCTGTATGATGACATGGAAACTGCTTTGTTGGTGTCTGGATCACCAGATTACCTTGAAAGTAGTTCATATTCAGGGAAGGTTAAACCTGCTAGCAGACTCATTGAGCCGAAGGATGAGTGTTTTACCCACGGAATGGCAACTAAATCAATGTGTGGCGGATCGTCTGTTCGACCATTGGGGGAAACCCAACATCGATTTGTTCGCAACGAAGAAGAATGCGAAGATGACGACGTACGTCTCTCCGATTCCGGATCCAAGCGCTTTCGCAACAGATGCGTTAGCTATCAGCTGGGGGAGAATGTATGCATACGCATTCCCTCCAGCAATCCTGATTCCAAAAATTCTTCAGAAAATCAGACAAGAGGAATGCCAAGTGCTTCTGATCGCCCCGGATTGGCCAAGCCGATCATGGTATACGGATCTGCTGGACCTTCTGGTCTGCAATCCGGTTCCTCTGCCTCTGATGGACGATATTATCTTCCAGGGCAAGGCCCTTCACAACAATCCGTCAATGTTCAGATTGACTGCGTGGATGTTGTCAAGGAATCTAGAATTAAGGAGGGCTTTTCTGAGCAAGCAGCCATGTTTATGGCCAAAGCCAGGAGGGGGTCAACCTCCAGAGCATATAATTATAAAATCAACAGATTTGCAGAATGGTGCTCAAAAAGATGTATTGATCCAATGGATTCATCTATTCAAGTAGTAGCTGATTTCCTCTGTCACCTCTATGATGCCTATAGCCTCAAGCCTAACTCTATTGCTGGTTATAAGTCAGCATTAATGTCTGTTATTCCTTGCTTGGCTAAGAGGGGAAGTGATGAAGTAAATACATTAAATGTATTAATTAAAGGCATGGGCAATCTAAGACCAAGGAATCCTCCTGTGATTCCGTCTTGGAGTTTATCGCTAGTGCTTCAAGTACTAGGTGATAAGCCTTTTGAACCACTTAGTTCCATTTCTATGAAACTATTAACACTGAAGACTGTGTTTTTAATTGCTGCGGCCTCGGCTAGGCGTAGGAGTGAAATTCATGCCTTATCAGCCGAGGATGACCGTTTTGTGGTTTCAGGGGAAGGCCTTAAGCTGCTACCTAGGATTAATTTCTTGGCTAAAAATCAGTCGTTGAAATATCCAGGTCAACCTATTATTTTGCCTGCTTTAACTAGATATGATCCTAATTCTAAAGCATGGTGTCCCGTCCGGGCGCTGCGCCGGTACAAACATCGTACGGCGGAGTGGCGCACCGACCAGTCAGCGTTATGGTTGTCATATATTGAACCCCATGGCAGGGCTTCTAAGGACACCATTTCCAGGTGGATTGTGGAATGCATTCAGTTTTGCCATAAATCCGCCACCGGGAAGCAGGTTGACGTGGCCAAGGCTCACAGTGTCCGCGGCGTAGTGACATCCACGGCCCTATTTAATGGGGTCCCTGTGGATGATATTATGTCGGTGGCTCAGTGGCACTGTGAGTCAAGTTTTACAGACCATTATCTCCGTGACACCTCTAATCCTCTCGCCTTGTCGATTTTGAAAAAATAACTCGGTTTATATTTTTTGAGGAGGGTTTTCCTCATTACTTATATATTTCACAATTAATGTATGGAAACACCCACTTTTTTGGGCTTGCATCAGTCTTTACCAACGGGAAGATGATGTCAGCAGCCATTTTCAACAAGGTCAGTCTTGTTCATGTGTTGTCCATTGTTGATTGTATTGTCACGATTACCCGTTATTAATATGGTGATGGTTTGTGTATTTGTGTGGTTCATTGTTGAGAGTTACGAAAATGGAGCTTTTTCGTCTCTGTCCTGTAGTACATGGCACTTGTACGTAGAGAGCGTATAGGACATTGAGGTCAGTCGACTCTTCCTCCCAGGAAGGAGGGGGGGGGGGAAGCGCATATGACATTCGGTCATCTCTCATACATCGGTGGTGTTATCCGATGATTAGTCAAATCCTGACTGTTTTTTCTTACAGTTTCAGAAGTTTAAGTGCCTTAAACGCAGAAAAGCGTATAGGGATGAGCTGGTCTTTTGACCTCGCCTCCCTCCCGCCAGATTCACTTTCGTATTCTGGCAATATCAAAAGTATTAGGGAGGTAAGTATACTCTTGAAGTGAAATAAACGAAATCTAAGATTTCTTTTTTCACGAGAGAGTTGATACTTACCTCCCTAGATACGGACCCGGCCTCTCCACCCCACAGAGGCTCGGTCTTCAGGCTCTTAATAGTTGCATGTGTGTCAGCCAATAATCTAGTCAGAGGAAGTGCTAGTCTGCGCATGCGCGGTGGTGGGGCTGGCATCCGCCGGACTACGCTCTGACTCCCTGCCCAGTAGGGGCACCTAACTGTTTTAAATCTGAGTGTTTATTGAGTGAAAGCCAATATTTAGCAATATCAAAAGTATTAGGGAGGTAAGTATCAACTCTCTCGTGAAAAAAGAAATCTTAGATTTCGTTTATTCAGCGGATAGACTTAATCCCTGTACATTTGTGGATTCCTGATGCTTTAATCCCTGGGTGTTTGTGCATCTATGAATAAAATTCATTAATCCCCGTGATGTATTAATTAACCAGGTCACTGATAACTTCCCCATATTTCAATGTCAGCGCAGCCATGCAGTAAACCTATTGATTATTTTGCAATTAATTTGACTGGAGCTGGCTGAGACAGCAATGGCTTGCAGTCAAATTAATTTCAAAGTGTGCAACAGAATACTTGTTATATTCTAAAGAATGTGATTTATTTGGGGATTTGTCATTGAGAGGGTTAATCCCTGTATGTTTGTGGATCTGTGATGTTTATTCCCTGTATGTTTGTGGATTTGCGATGTTTATTCCCTGTATGTTTGTGGATCTGTGAATGTTTAATCCTTATATGTTTGTGGATCTGTGATGTTTATTCCCTGTGTGTTTGTGGATCTGTGATGTTTAAACCCTGTATGTTTGTGGATCTGTGAATGTTTAATCCCTGTATGTTTGTGGATCTGTGATGTTTATTCCCTGTGTGTTTGTGGATCTGTGATGTTTAAACGCTGTATGTTTGTGGATCTGTGATGTTTATTCCCTGTATGTTTGTGGATCTGTGAATGTTTAATCCATGGATGTTTGTGGATTTGTGATGTTTATTCCCTGTATGTTTGTGGATCTGTGAATGTTTAATCCCTATATTTTCACATCAAGAGTATACTTTACCTCCCTAATACTTTTGATATTGCTAAATATCGGCGTTCACTCAATAAACACTCAGAATAAAAACAGTTAGGTGCCCCTACTGGGCAGGTAGACAGAGGGTAGTCCGGCGGATGCCGGCCCCACCACCGCGCATGCGCCGACTACTACTTCCTCTTTGCTAATTTATTGGCAGAGAGAACACATGTTTTTGTGCTTTTTTCAAAAGTTTCACTGTTTCAACGCGTTAGAGAGAGAATAGTCTTAGAAGTGTGAATATATTAGACCTGGATATGTCGGATAAAGTGGCTTCGCCGGAGGATGGCGCAGGATCTTTATATCAGGTGATTTCTAATATATTCTAGCGAGTTTGCCCCAGTGTAATGTGTTTCCGGGACTCGCGTTTACCGTGATAAGCGCCTGTTTTAGTTGTTTTATTTCAACATGGTGCTATATAAGACTAATCTCTCTCTGTGTTTATGTCGACAGGTCTCTGGGAGGATATGTAATGGACATCACAGCATCTGAGGGTTTGTTTTCTCTCCACCAAGGTTCCATTTCCTACTAATACTGTTAGGTTATCTAACCAAGAATCTATGTCCAGTGAGTCGGAGGCCTAGTATAAAGGTCTTCTCACTTTGCCCTCTTGCTCCAATTCCTTCCCCTAAGGTGGAGAGAGTTAAGAGGCGTACAGTTGGTGGAGTGCTCCAGTTCATCACGTTGGGTGGTTTGTCTATACAAAGTGTCAGGTATTTAAGTTATGATATGAGGTGAGGTTAATTATTTAAGAAAATTAACTGCTATTGCCATTGTTATCATTGTGTATCTGATGGTTGTGTAGTCTGAATAACTGTTCTAAGATGTTCTGGTTATGTATACAATTCGTCCGCACGCCTAGTTGTTGGTTCGGATCGATTGATTTCTGTCATGGGATCATGACGTCATAATCAGCCTTGCGATTAGTAACAATTAAAGTTTTGTCCAACGCTGGTTTTAGTCAATTATTGATCTTTATGATCGTTTCCCTCTCTTTTAGTTTGGTTTTGAGTTTCTAACCGTAACTAGTTTGCTCATTGTCCTCGTCCTTGTCCTGTTTCAGAGACCTGGTTGTCCGTTCTGTGGACGTTTCTTGAAAGATCGTTTTGTGCCTCACCTTTGCTTTGGTTGTGGTCCCTGTGGGCCATTGCTTAAGTGTGAGGTATGCAAGCATTGGGGGGGCAACTTAATGTCTGACTTTCTGTGTTTGCAGGCGAAGGACAAGGTAGTGGAGGAGGAGAGGAAGTCGAAGAGAGAGGATGTGAAGGGTAAGAAGGGTAAGAGGAAGGCCTCGTCCGCGGTGGACATGGAGGCCTTCCGGACCGAGATGTTGGGAGAGATGAAGAGGACGATAAAGGATTTGGTTCCAGAGTTGCTACGTGGCATGCTTCCTGGTCCAAATCCTTTGTCGTCCTCGGCGTCTGCTTCCGAGCAGGTAATCCCCGCCTCTGAATCACCTTTCCGTAGGCCGGTTCCGTTGTTCGACGATTCAGAGGTGGCCCCATTAGAGGGGGTGATCCACGACCCTGGCAGCAGGCTTGGTGCCGCGCCGAGGGGTCGTGGACGGCTGTCGCTGGAACCCGCGGGCTGCTTATCAGTCCAGGGGTATCCGCACGCCGCGGGTGCCAGTACCTCCTATGCGACTTTTCCTGGCCAGTCCGGGTTAGCTCTCTTTGCTGACCCGGAGTCTAATCTTTCTGGCCAGGAGGAAGAGGATTACCTGTTAGGGTCGCCGTCTGGGGACGTGACCATGGATTATGATGTCTGTGCACCCCTCGCGGGGAATACAGGCGACATATTCCATGGCTCTACTCATGCAGGAGTAGAGTTCATGGCGCAGAAGGTGGCCCTGGCCGATGCTGATGGCCAGCTATACCGCATACCTCGGCTTGCCGAGTGTATCGCTGGTGCTGGCCGGGGCCGTGGTGGGGCGGTATCTGCCCCGCGCTCTACCACGGCGCCTGCTCCTGGTCAAGCCAGTCAGGTTAGCATGCCTGTTCTTTCGGGCCCGCATGCTTTCCCTGGCTTGCCAGGGCTATCAGCTTATCCGCCGTCAAGCTTTGCTGCTTGCGCTCAGGAGGAAGACGAAGGCCCCCATCTTGTAGAGCGCTCGCAGGTAGCCACGGAAGAGGATTGGTCGGACACTTGCCAGTGGCTGGTAAGTGTTCGGCCAGATCTGCCCATGGAGCAGTCGGCTAGCCAGCGTGACCACAGGCCGTGGTTAGCTGGTAAGGCTACTGCTACCGCCATGCCATCTCTGCCGCTGGCAGAGCATGTCGTTGACATGTTCGAGGCGGCGGAGACGTCCATCAAGGCGAATGGGCGTCTCGTGAAGGCCCCTCGCGAGGTGGCCAGGCGTTGCTGCATCGTGCCCCTGGATTACCAGAGGTACGGTGTGGTACCCAAGCCGAGCATGGATGAACGCGCGGCGTTGGGTGAAGATGTGCGGCCAGGCTCCCGTTCTGACACGGGAGTCTTGTGTTCGAACGCGTTGCATTCGGCTAATGCCGCGTTGCGTGATGCGGAGGAGAGTGGGAGAGCTTCGATTGCCGCTCTGTCCCACGTCTTCCAGCTGTTACAGGGCATAGTAACGGCATCCGCATCGCGCCAGCCGATCCCGGTCACAGTCCAGAGCGCCATCCAGGATGGTATCAACCTCGCTCTGGACTGTATGACTCGGGCGGTGACCAGGAGTGTCCAGGCGCGGCGCTCGTTTGCCTTGGACAATCTGTGCCCGTCCCAGGACCTGTATAATAGGCTACTGCGTACGCCTATGACAGGTCCTGGTCTCTTTGGAGGTGAGGGATGTAGGCACCTCCAGGCGACGGTTACTCTGGTCAATAACCAGAGGGCGCTGCGCGAGCAGTTTGAAGTGCTCCGTCGGGAGCGCGTTCGCGCCGCACCCCCTGCGTATCGTCCCCTGCAGGCTCGAGGTGGAGGTGGCCAGGTCAGAGGCCACCCACCATCGCAGCGTCGGCCTAGGCCGCGTGCGATTCGGCCAGCAGTGAGGGGGGCACAGGCTCCTCAGGCGCAGTCAGCCAGGCAGCCACCCGTGCACCGAGGTGCACGCGGTGCTGGGCGTGGCGCGCGAGGATCTGGTCGTGGTAATCGTGCCTGATGGGCCGGTTACCGCGGTGAGAACCACTCCGGTGTTTCTGGCGAAGGAGACAGTGCCACTGTTGCGCTCCTTATGTCCACCTCTCTCCCTAGGTGGACCGGTGGGAGGCCGGCTGGCCGACCACATGCAAGAGTGGGAACGGTTGACTCAGGACCGTTTAGTCTTGCGATGGCTTTCAGTCGGGTATCATCCCGATTGGTTGACAGGCCCGCCATCGTGACTGTCTCTAGTGCCGATCTGGACTCCAAATCCGAGAGATCCAGAGCAGAGGTTGTGTATCGAGGAGGAGATAAATTCCCTCATACTAAAAGGAGCTATTCAGCCGGCACAGAGGTGTCCGGGCTTCTATTCAACCCTGTTCTTAGTAACAAAGAACACCGGAGGGTGGAGACCAATTCTCAACCTCAAGCCATTGAACAAGTTCATAGAGACGCCCAGTTTCAAGATGGAGACTGTGCGCTCGGTGTTGGCGAGGTTAGAGAGGGGTATGTGGACAGCGTCGATAGATTTGAAGGACGCTTATTTCCACATCCCCATACACAGGAGTTTCCGTCGCTTCCTGAGATTTGCATTCCAGGGCAGACAGTGGGAATTCAGGGTGCTACCCTTCGGAATTTCCACGGCTCCTCGGGTTTTCACCCGTGTGGTTCTTGCGATCACCGCATACCTCCGCAGGAGAAGCATAGCAGTCCACACGTACATAGACGACTGGCTGTTGAAAGCGCACACCCGGGAAAGTTTGTCGGCCAGTCTGGAGATTGTTTTGAAAACTCTCACAGACTTAGGCTGGATGATCAATTTCCCAAAATCAGAGCTGACTCCATCCCAGAAGTTTGTTTACCTGGGGATGTTCTTCGATCTAGAGACAGGATATGTTTATCCTACTCAGGAGAGAGTTCAGAAACTCATCTCATTAATTCAGTCAGTGTGCGACAGTCGTCATGTCCTGGCACGGGTTTACTTGAGAATGCTGGGGTTGATGGTTTCATTGGAACCAGTCATTCCTCAGGCCGCCTTACGCAGGCGGCCGATCCAGTTGTTTCTCATGACACAATGGACCCAGAGTACAGGTTCGCTGGACTCGAACGTGTCAGTGTTGGCGCCTCTGATTCATCACCTGCAATGGTGGTTGGACACAGAGAATCTCTTGGTGGGGGTTATGCTAACCCCTCCCCACCCTCAGGTGACTGTGTATACAGATGCATTGATGGAGGGGTGGGGAGCTTGCCTGGGAGAATCCACGATATCAGTCAAAGGAACATATCAATCTACTGGAACTAAGAGCAGTAGTCCTGGGCCTGGAACATTTCTTACAGAAAGTTCAGAGCAAGATTGTTCTTATTCGTTCAGACAACTCAACAGTTGTGACTTACATAAACCTCCAGGGCGGAACGAAGTCGCCCAGTCTCTGTATGATGACATGGAGACTGCTTTGTTGGTGCCTGGATCACCAGATTACCTTGAAAGCAGTTCATATTCCGGGAAGGTTAAATCTGCTAGCATACTCATTGAGCCGAAGGATGAGTGTTTTACCGACGGAATGGCAACTGACTCAATGTGTGGCGGATCGTCTGTTCGACCATTGGTGGAAACCCAACATCGATTTGTTCGCTACGAAGAAGAATGCGAAGATGACGACGTACGTCTCTCCGATTCCAGATCCAAGCGCTTTCGCAACAGATGCGTTAGCTATCAGCTGGGGGGGAATGTATGCATACGCATTCCCTCCAGCAATCCTGATTCCAAAAGTTCTTCAGAAAATCAGACAGGAGGAGTGCCAAGTGCTTCTGATCGCCCCGGATTGGCCAAGCCGATCATGGTATACGGATCTGCTGGACCTTCTGGTCTGCAATCCGGTTCCTCTGCCTCTGATGGACGACATTATCTTCCAGGGCAAGGCCCTTCACAACAATCCGTCAATGTTCCGATTGACTGCGTGGATGTTGTCAAGGAATCTAGAATTAAGGAGGGTTTTTCTGAGCATGCAGCCATGTTTATGGCAAAAGCCAGGAGGGGGTCAACCTCCAGAGCATATAATTATAAAATCAACAGATTTGCAGAGTGGTGCTCAAAAAGATGTATTGATCCAATGGATTCATCTATTCAGGTAGTAGCTGATTTCCTCTGTCACCTGTATGATGCCTATAGCCTCAAGCCTAACTCTATTGCTGGTTATAAATCGGCTTTAATGACTGTTATCCCTTGCTTGGCTAATAGGGGGAGTGATGAAGTAAGTACATTAAATGTATTAATTAAAGGCATGGGCAATCTAAGACCAAGGAATCCCCCGGTGATTCCGTCTTGGAGTTTATCGCTAGTGCTTCAGGTGCTAGGTGAGAAGCCTTTTGAACCAGTTAGTTCCATTTCTATGAAACTGTTAACTCTTAAAACTGTATTTTTAATTGCTGCGGCCTCGGCTAGGCGTAGTAGTGAAATTCCTGCCTTATCAGCCGAGGAAGACCATTTTGTGGTTATAGGGGAAGGCCTTAAGCTGCTACCTAGGATTAATTTCTTGGCTAAGAATCAGTCTTTGAAATATCCAGGTCAACCTATTTTTTTGCCTGCTTTAACTAGATATGATCCTAATTCTAAAGCATGGTGTCCCGTTCGGGCGCTACTTCGGTACAAACAGCGTACTTCGGAGTGGCGGACCGATCAGTCAGCGTTATGGTTGTCATATATTGAACCCCATGGCAGGGCGTCTAAGGACACCATTTCCAGGTGGATTGTAGAGTGTATCCAATTTTGTCATAAATCCGCCACTGGTAAGCAGGTTGACATGGCCAAGGCTCACAGTGTCCGCGGCGTGGTGACTTCCACTGCCCTATTTAATGGGGTCCCTGTGGATGACATTATGTCCGTTGCTCAGTGGCACTGTGAGTCAAGTTTTACAGACCATTATCTCCGTGACACCTCGAATCCTCTCGCCTTGTCGATTTTGAAAAAATAATCGCTTATATGATTTTTTGAGGAGGGTTTCCTCATTGCCTATATACTTCACAATTAATTAATGGAAACAACCACTTTTTGGGACTGCATCAGCCTTCACCAATGGGAAGATGATGACAGCATCCGAGTTCAACAAGGTCAGTCTTGTTCATGTGTTGTTCATTGTTGATTGTATTGTCACGTTACATTTTGTTATTAATATGGTGATGGTTTGTGTATTGTTGTGGTTCATCAGTGAGAGTATACGAAAATGGAGCCTTTTCGTCTCTGTCCTATAGTACATGGCACTGGTACGTAGAGAGCGTATGGGACATTGAGGTCATTCAAGTCTTCCTCCCGGAAAGGGTGGGTGGGGGGGTGGGGGTTGGAGCGCATATGACATTCGGTCATCTCTCATCCATCGGTTGGTGTTAGCCGATGTTCTTCAAATCCTGACTGTGTTTTCACACAGTTTTCAGACGTTTAAGTGCCTTAAATGCGGAAAAGCGTATAGGGAAGAGCTGATCTGTTGACCTCGCCTCCCTCCCGCCGAATTCCCTGTCAAATTCTGGCAATATCAAAAGTATTAGGGAGGTAAGTATACTCTTGATGTGAAATAAACGAAATCTAGGATTTCTTTTTTCACGAGTGAGTTGATACTTACCTCCCTAGATACGGACCCGGCCTCTCCACCCCACAGAGGCTCGGTCTTCAGGCTCTTAATAGTTGCATGTGTGTCAGCCAAAAAATTAGTCAGAGGAAGTAGTAGTCGGCGCATGCGCGGTGGTGGGGCTAGCATCCGCCGGACTACCCTCTGTCTACCTGCCCAGTAGGGGCACCTAACTGTTTATTGAGTGAACGCCGATATTTAGCAATATCAAAAGTATTAGGGAGGTAAGTATCAACTCTCTCGTGAAAAAAGAAATCCTAGATTTCGTTTAGTTTGTGGATCTGTGATGTTTATTCCTTGTGTGTTTGTGGATCTGTGATGTTTAAACCCTGTATGTTTGTGGATCTGTGATGTTTAAACCCTGTATGTTTGTGGATCTGTGAATGTTTAATCCCTGTATGTTTGTGGATCTGTGATGTTTATTCCCTGTGTGTTTGTGGATCTGTGATGTTTAAACTGTGTATGTTTGTGGATCTGTGATGTTTAATCCCTGTATGTTTGTGGATCTGTGAATGGTTAATCCATGGATGTTTGTGGATTTGTGATGTTTATTCCCTGTATGTTTGTGGATCTGTGAATGTTTAATCCCTATATGTTTGTGGATCTGTGATCTTTATTCCCTGTGTGTTTGTGGATCTGTGATGTTTATTCCATGTGTGTTAGTGGATCTGTGATGTTTAAACCGTGTATGTTTGTGGATCTGTGATGTTTATTCCCTGTGTGTTTGTGGATCTGTGATGTTTATTCCCTGTGTGTTAGTGGATCTGTGATGTTTAAACCGTGTATGTTTGTGGATCTGTGATGTTTATTCCCTGTGTGTTTGTGGATCTGTGATGTTTAAACCCTGTATGTTTGTGGATCTGTGAATGTTTAATCCATGGATGTTTGTGGATTTGTGATGTTTATTCCCTGTATGTTTGTGGATCTGTGATGTTTAAACCCTGTATGTTTGTGGATCTGTGATGTTTAAACCCTGTATTTTCACATCAAGAGTATACTTACCTCCCTAATACTTTTGATATTGCTAAATATTGGCTTTCACTCAATAAACACTCAGATTAAAACAGTTAGGTGCCCCTACTGGGCAGGGAGTCAGAGCGTAGTCTGGCGGATGCCAGCCCCACCACCGCGCATGCGCAGACTAGCACTTCCTCTTTGCTAATTTATTGGCTAAGAGACAACACATGCTTTCTCGATAGAATCTTTCTATACGCTTTTCAAAGCTTTTTCAGACTACTTAATAGACGTTTTCACCTGACAAGGATGGCTGAGAGAGTGACTTCGCCACAGGAGGGCCTTGGACCTTTAAATCAGGTGACTTCTAGTAAAATTAGCGAGTTTTGTCCCGTTGTAATGTGAAGAGTCCACGATATCAGGGCTTTGGAATCCGGAACAGTCAAAGGAACATATAAATCTACTGGAGCTAAGAGCAGTAGTCCTGGGCCTGGAACATTTCTTACAGAAAGTTCAGGGCAAGATTGTTCTTATTCGTTCAGACAACTCAACAGTTGTGACTTACATAAACCGCCAGGGCGGAACGAAGTCGCCCAGTCTCTGTATGATGACATGGAGACTGCTTTGTTGGTGTCTGGATCACCAGATTACCTTGAAAGCAGTTCATATTCCGGGAAGGTTAAACCTGCTAGCAGACTCATTGAGCCGAAGGATGAGTGTTTTACCCACGGAATGGCAACTAAATCAATGTGTGGCAGATCGTCTGTTCGACCATTGGGGGAAACCCAACATCGATTTGTTCGCAACGAAGAAGAATGCGAAGATGACGACGTACGTCTCTCCGATTCCGGATCCAAGCGCTTTCGCAACAGATGCGTTAGCTATCAGCTGGGGGAGAATGTATGCATACGCATTCCCTCCAGCAATCCTGATTCCAAAAATTCTTCAGAAAATCAGACAAGAGGAATGCCAAGTGCTTCTGATCGCCCCGGATTGGCCAAGCCGATCATGGTATACGGATCTGCTGGACCTTCTGGTCTGCAATCCGGTTCCTCTGCCTCTGATGGACGATATTATCTTCCAGGGCAAGGCCCTTCACAACAATCCGTCAATGTTCAGATTGACTGCGTGGATGTTGTCAAGGAATCTAGAATTAAGGAGGGCTTTTCTGAGCAAGCAGCCATGTTTATGGCCAAAGCCAGGAGGGGGTCAACCTCCAGAGCATATAATTATAAAATCAACAGATTTGCAGAATGGTGCTCAAAAAGATGTATTGATCCAATGGATGCATCTATTCAGGTAGTAGCTGATTTCCTCTGTCACCTCTATGATGCCTATAGCCTCAAGCCTAACTCTATTGCTGGTTATAAGTCAGCTTTAATGTCTGTTATTCCTTGCTTGGCTAAGAGGGGAAGTGATGAAGTGAATACATTAAATGTATTAATTAAAGGCATGGGCAATCTAAGACCAAGGAATCCACCTGTGATTCCGTCTTGGAGTTTATCGCTAGTGCTTCAAGTACTAGGTGATAAGCCGTTTGAACCACTTAGTTCCATTTCTATGAAACTATTAACACTGAAGACTGTGTTTTTAATTGCTGCGGCCTCGGCTAGGCGTAGGAGTGAGATTCATGCCTTATCAGCCGAGGATGACCGTTTTGTGGTTTCAGGGGAAGGCCTTAAGCTGCTACCTAGGATTAATTTCTTGGCTAAAAATCAGTCGTTGAAATATCCAGGTCAACCTATTATTTTGCCTGCTTTAACTAGATATGATCCTAATTCTAAAGCATGGTGTCCTGTCCGGGCGCTTCGCCGGTACAAACAACGTACGGCGGAGTGGCGCACCGACCAGTCAGCGTTATGGTTGTCATATATTGAACCCCATGGCAGGGCTTCTAAGGACACCATTTCCAGGTGGATTGTAGAATGCATTCAGTTTTGCCATAAATCCGCCACCGGGAAGCAGGTTGACGTGGCCAAGGCTCACAGTGTCCGCGGCGTAGTGACATCCACTGCCCTATTTAATGGGGTCCCTGTGGATGATATTATGTCGGTGGCTCAGTGGCACTGTGAGTCAAGTTTTACAGACCATTATCTCCGTGACACCTCTAATCCTCTCGCCTTGTCGATTTTGAAAAAATAACTAGGCATATATATTTTTGATGGGGTTTCCTCATTGCTTATATATTTCACAATTAATTTATGGAAACAACCACTAATTTGGGTCTGCATCGATCTTCACCAATGGGAAGAGGATGTCAGCAGCCATTTCAACAAGGTCAGTCTTGTGTATGTGTTGTCCATTGTTGATTGTCTTGTCACGTTACCCGTTATTTATATGATGATGGTTTTGTGTATTTATGTGGTTCATTGTTGAGAGTATACGAAAATGGAGCTTTTTCGTCTCTGTCCTGTAGTACATGGCACTTGTACGTAGAGAGCGTATAGGACATTGAGGTCATTCGACTCTTCCTCCCAGGAAGGAGGGGGGGGGAGCGCATATGACATTCGGTCATCTCTCATACATCGGGGGTGTTATCCGATGGTTAGTCAAATCCTGACTGTTTTTTCATACAGTTTCAGAAGTTTAAGTGCCTTAAACGCAGAAAAGCGTATAGGGATGAGCTGGTCTTTTGACCTCGCCTCCCTCCCGCCGAATTCACTGTCGAATTCTGGCAATATCAAAAGTATTAGGGAGGTAAGTATACTCTTGATGTGAAATAAACGAAATCAAGGATTTCTTTTTTCACGAGAGAGTTGATACTTACCTCCCTAGATACGGACCCGGCCTCTCCACCCCACAGAGGCTCGGTCTTCAGGCTCTTTATAGTTGCATGTGTATCAGCCAATAAATTAGTCAGAGGAAGTGCTAGTCTGCGCATGCGCGGTGGTGGGGCTGGCATCCGCCAGACTACGCTCTGACTCCCTGCCCAGTAGGGGCACCTAACTGTTTTAATCTGAGTGTTTATTGAGTGAAAGCCAATATTTAGCAATATCAAAAGTATTAGGGAGGTAAGTATCAACTCTCTCGTGAAAAAAGAAATCCTTGATTTCGTTTAGTTTGTGGATCTAGGGTTTTTAATCCCTTTTTTGCGCATCTATGAAGTTATCATTTATCCATTCACTGCTTGTGTGTGCTTTCAGATGCTGTACAAAATGCTGGAGCTGCAGGCATGGATGAGGACTTTGCTCCGTGGAAAACAATGGCCGATGAAATTGTCGGACTTCTCCATAATGTACGAATGGAAAAAGAGGAAGGTAAGTAATCTTTCCACTTTCTTATGGTATAGATGAACCAGTTTGGATTTCTTTTCACAGATCTCTCCATCTCAGACTCATTTGTCGCACTGTCTTCACTTCTAACAGTGTGTAAGCTAGAGTCCTGGCCTTCACACTGTGCATTGCATTGTTAGTTTGCTTGGCAGAATGGTCAAGTGAGCCATGGCAACGGGCCATCACCCATCCTATAAACTGTTTGGCAGATTTTAAGCAGAATTTGGTGGGAAGGACCTCATTGTGGTAGGCACCAACATTTTTATTCTTCATCATCATCATCATGATCATCATTTTAAGACCATTTCTGAAAATTTACCACTGAAATGGCTGGCTCGATTATCATGCCAGTCATTTTAGTAATAAAACTTACCAAATTTTCTTCTCTTGGTCAGCTAAGGACAAAAACTCAAGGGTTATAATTTCTGATAATGATGATCATTATGATGATGATGAAGAAAAAAAATGTTGGTGCCTGCCACAGTAAGATCCTTCCCGCCAAATAGTCGGCTAATCAATGTCTTGATTTCAACCAGACTTAGGTGGAACAATCCTAGTGTGGTAACTTCAACACTTCTAACTAGAATTTGGATTTGTCAATTTTGTTTTGATGGCCATCTTGGATTTCCAAAAATGTCCAGGAAATTGTTTAAAATATTACTTTTGAAATGTGCAGCCACAATTTGTAGTTTCAAAACTTAAATTTGTGTTTCTTCCCAGAATTTCTGACAAAAATGTATAGAACTGTATGTGTAGAGCATATCCTTTTTACTTGATATGCCAATATGAGTGAGTGTGACTGATACATGACCCATGGGCCTCTTGTATAAACTAGGCTACAATTATTTCTCTGGCATGTCAATGGATGAATCCAGTTTTAGCTATTCCCCGCCTATCTTTAGCTAAGATACACCCACACTTCGCCATGATTATCAATTTCCAGAAAACTGTACAGGTAAGCTGTTGAATATTCCGAAACTAATTTGACTGGAGGAAGCAACAGCGCCCAGTCAAATTAGTTTAAAAATATTCAACAGCATGTTTATTAAACAGTAAAGACATACAATTTGTACAACAATGCTTAGTCCGTCATCACTTAAGCATTCGTCATGAACTTATCTATGTCATTCATGGCGTCATTGATTGTGATGTCTGCCTACACGTCATGTAGCTGATGTCATATGATTGATGGATAAACTGGAAATTGTCATCATTGACATTTCTCAAGATCACTATAGAAGTCATTTTAGTAGAGGTAAGCATGTTGGCAGTTTAACACTTTAATGGTCAAATTTGGTCAAGAAAAATCAAAATATTTACTTATTGCATGACCATTTACATACCAAGAGAAGACTATGTTTGAAAATTTACCACTTGAATGACTGGCTCGATATTCCAGTGGTAAATTTTCAAAAATAGTATTCTCTCGGCCTGCAAATGGACATTCCTCAAGACCACTGCAAAGGCCTTTTCACTTCAAGAGTATATTTACCTCGACTTTCACTCAATAAACACTCAGATTAAAAAAGTTAGGTGCCCCTACTGGACAGGTTGTCCAATGACAGTCCGGCGGATGCCAGCCTCAACCTTGCGCATGCGCAGACTAGCACTTCCTCTTTTCTAATTTATTGGTAAAGAGACACATGCGTTAATTTTTCCTAAAAGTTTTCTGCTTGTTGTCGACACTCAGAAATTATTATCACCTGAGATTATGTCCGAGCGTGGGAAATCGCCAGAGGAGGGCCCAGAACCAAGTCATCAGATGATTTCAACTACATATAAATTGTCTAATTTAGCGCCTTAGTCTCGATGTAATATGTTTCCAGGACTCGCGATTAGATGTGATAAGCGCCTAAAAAACAGGTTTCTGGCCAGGAAGAAGAGGATTATCTGCTGCGTTCTCCTTCTAACATCGTAGCCATGGAAATTGACGTATGTGCATCCCTTGCGGGGAACACGGACAATATTTTCCATGGGTCTACTCACGCATGAGTAGTATTCACGGCGCAGAAGGTAGCCCGGGCTGGATCTGATGGCCAGCACTACCGCATACCTCGGCTTGCCGAAGGTGTAGCTGGTTCTGGCCAGGGCCGCGGTGTGGCGAATTCATTACCACGCAATACCACGGTGCCTACTCCTGGTCAAGCCAGTAGGTTTAATATGCCTGCTCTCTCGGGCTTGCATGCTTTCTCTGGCTCCAGGTGTTAGAACGAATTGTATTCATATCCAGAACATACTAACTGGAAAGGATAGTAAAGGCAGACTATGCAAACATCAGATAAACAATGATAAATTGGCAGCAGATTTCAGCAATATTTTCAAATAAATTGAAGTGCCTAATATCATAACTAGAATACTTGCGTCTTTTAGCATAGACACACCATCCGATCTGATGAACTGGAAGCTCCACCAATCACTATAACCTCTTAACCCTCTGAAAATATTTCTGAAATCTGCTGCCAATTTATCATTGTTTATCTGATGTTTGCATAGTCTGCCTTTACTATTTTTTCCAGTTAGTATGTTCTGGATATGAATACAATTCGTTCTAACACCTGGATGTTGTTTTCGAGTCGGAGTAACTTCTTATTTTTGAAGTTATAACGTCATAATCAGCCTTGCACCTTTATCAATTATAATGTTTTGTTCAACGCTGGTTTATCTGTTAGTGGTCTTTATGACCACTAGTCATCTTTCTTATTTTGGTTTTGAGTTACTAATTCATTAACTAAAATTCTCATAGCCTTCGTCTTCTGGCCTTTTTTCAGAAGCCTGGTTGTCCTTCTTGTGAAAGGTTTCTGAAAGAGGGATTCCCCCCCCCCCCATATCTATGTTTTCAATGCAGTCCTTGTGGTCCATTGCTAAACTGTGACATCTGTAAACAGTGGGGGGGGGGAGATAATGTCATGCATGAGTAGTATTCACGGCGCAGAATGTAGCCCGGGCTGGATCTGATGGCCAGCACTACCGCATACCTCGGCTTGCTGAAGGTGTAGCTGGTTCTGGCCAGGGCCGCGGTGTGGCGAATTCATTACCACGCAATACCACGGTGCCTACTCCTGGTCAAGCCAGTAGGTTTAGTATGCCTGCTCTCTCGAGCTTGCATGCTTTCTCTGGCTTGCCAGGAGTATCGGTTCCTCCAGCCACGTATATGCCTGTGATTGCTCAAGAGGATGGCGAAGGCCTGTGCCTTGTCGAGCATTCGCAGGTAGGCACAGAGGAAGAAAGGTCTGATGCTTGTCATTGGCTAATAAGCATCAGGCCAGGTCTTGCTGTGGATCAGTCGGCCAGCCAACGGGACCAATGCCCATGGCTGGCAGGTAAGCCGACTGCTACCATTATGCCATTTCTGCCGCTGGCAGAGACGTCCATTAAGGTGCATGGATGTCTTGCAAAGGCCCCTCGCGAGGTGGTGAAATGATGTCGCATCGTACCTGAGGCGTATCAGAGGTACGGTGTGGTACCTAAGCCGAGTGCAGATGACCGCGCTGCGCTAGGCGAGGATACGCGACCAGGCTCCTGGTCTGACATGGGAGCGCTATGCACGAGTGCTTTGCATTCAGCTAATACCATGTTGAGTGATGCGGAGGAGAGTTCGAGGGCATCTATTGCACCGCTTTCATACGTCTCCAAGCTGTTAGAGGGGGGGGGTAGTGACAGCATCCGCATTGTGCCAGCCTAGTCCGGTAACAGTCCAGAGAACCATTCAGGATGGTATTAACCTGGCTTTGGAATGTTTAACCCGGTCTGTGACCAGGAGTGTCCGGGCGCGGTGCACGTTTGCCTTGGACAACTTGTGCCCATCCCAGGACCTGTATAATAGATTGCTGCATACGCCTATGACAGGTCCTGGTCGCTTTGGAGGTGAGGGATGTAAGCACCTCCAGGAGACGGTCACCCTGGTCAATAACCAGAGGGCATTGCACGAGAAATTTGAAGTGCGCCACAGAGAGCGCGTTCTCGCAGCTCCCTCTGCGTATCATCCCCTGCAGGGTCAAGGTGGCGGTGGCCAGGTCAGAGGCCAGCCACCAGTGCAGCGTGGCCATGGCATGCTTCAGGCAGCAGCAAGGGGAGTGTTGTGCAGGCTCCTCCAGCGCAGACAGCCACACGCGCACTGAGGTGCGCGTGGTGCGGGCTGTGACACATGAGGATCTGGTCGTGTTAACCATACGTGAAGGGTTGGTTGCCACGGTAAGAACCACTCCAGTGCTTATGGACCAGGAGACAGTGCCACTCTTGTGGTACTTATGTCTACCTCTCTCCCTAGGTGGTCCAGTGAGGGGCTGATTGGCCCACCACAAGCAAAAGTGGGAGTGGTTGACTCAGGACCGCTTAGTCTTGTGATGGCTTTCAGTCGGGTATCATCCTGACTAGATAGCAGGCCTGCCATCGCAGCGGTCTCTGGTACCGATCTGGACACAAAATCCAAGGGATCCAGATCAACGGTTGTATATAGAGGAGAAAATAAATTCCCTCATACTAAAAGAAGCAATTCAACCGGCACAAAAATGCCTGGGCTTCTATTCAACCATGCTCCTAGTGACAAAGATCACTGGAGGGTGAAGACCAATTCTCAACCTCAAGCCATTGAACAAGTTCATAGACACACCGAATTTCAAAATGGACACAGTGAAAACAATGTGTTGGCGGGATTGGAGAAAGGAATGTGGATGGCATCAATAGACCTAAAGGATGCTTATTTCCACATTACAATGGCAAGGAGTTTTCGTCGGTTCCTGAGGTTCGATTTCCAGGGCCAACGGTGGGAGGTCAAGGTTTTACCCAATCGACGGCTCCCCGGGTCTTCATCAGGGTGGTGCTATACCAGCATATCTCCGCAGGAGAAGCATAGCAGTCCACACCTACATAGACGACTGGCTGTTAGAAGCACACAATCAGGAAAGTCTATCAGCAAAGAGATAGGTTTGAAAACTCTCACAGACTTAGCCTGGATAATCAACTTTCAAAAATCAGAGCTGGCTCCATCCCAGAAGTTTGTTTACCTGGGAATGTTCTTCGATCTAGAGATAGGATATGTGTATCCTCCTCAGGAGAGGGTACAAGTACTCATCTCATTAATACATTCAGTGTGCAACAGTCGTCATGTCCTGGCACAGGTTTACTTGAGAATGCTGGTGTTGATGGTTTCTCTGGAATCAGTCATTCCTCAGGCAGCTGATCCAGTTATTTCTCATGACGCAATGGACTCAGAGTACAGGTTCTCTGGACTCAAATGTGTCAGTGCTGGAGCCTCTGATTCACCACCTTCAATGGTGGTTGAAGACAGAGAATTTCCTGACGGGGGTGGTGCTAACCCCTCCTCACCCTCAGTTAACGGTGTGTACAGATGCATCAATGGAGGGGTGGGGAGCTTGCCTGGAAGAATCCACGATATCAGGGCTTTGGAATCTGGATCAGTCACAAGAACATATCAATCTACTGGAATTACGAGCAGTAGCCCTGGGCCTGGAACATTTCATAGAGAAAATTCAGGGCAAGATTGTTCTAGTTCGATCAGAGAACTCAACAGTAGTGACTTACATAAACCGCCAGGGCAGAACGAAGTCGCCCAAGTCTCTGTATGATGACTTGGAAATTGCTTTGCTGGTGCCTGGATCAGAGGATCACCTTGAAAGCAGTTCCTATTCCGGGAAGGTTAAATCTGCTAGCAGACTCATTGAGCTGAAGGATGAGTGTTTTACCTACAGAATGGCAACTAAATCAATGTGTGGCGGATCGTCTGTTCAACCACTGGGGGAAACCCAACTTAGATTTTTTCACTTCAAGAGTATACTTACCTCCCTAATACTTTTGATATTGCTAAATATTGGCTTTCACTCAATAAACACTCAGATTTAAAACAGTTAGGTGCCCCTACTGGGCAGGGAGTCAGAGCGTAGTCTGGCGGATGCCAGCCCCACCACCGCGCATGCGCAGACTAGCACTGCCTCTTTGCTAGATTATTGGCAAAGAGAACACACATGTTTTTCAGTCATAAGCTTTTCTTGCTCATTAACGTTTTTATTGGTGTTATTTTGGAAGTGATAAGACCTGATTTGGATGGCGGGAGGATACACTTCGCCACCGGAGGACGTTGGACCTTTAAATCAGGTGACTTCTAGTAAAATTAGCGAGTTTTCTTCCCGGTGTATTGTGTTTCCGGGACTCGCGTTTACCGTGATAAGCGCCTTAGTTAGTTGGTTTAGGTCAACTCGGTGCTACCTAGGACTAATTTCTCTTTCTGTTTCTGTCCACAGGTCTGTATGACGCTAGGTTGTGACGTCACAGTACCAGAGAATTAGTATTCTCTCCACCATGGTTCCATTTCCTACTAACACTGTTAGGTTATCTAACCAAATGAAAAAATTATGTCCAGTGAGTTGGAGGCCTGGTATAAAGGTCTTCTCACTTTGCCCTCTTGATCCAATTCCTTCCCCATGAGGTGGAGAGAGTTAAGAGGCGTGCAGATGGTGGAGTTTCCGGTTCGTCACGTTGGATGGTTTGTCTATACAAAGTGTCAGGTATCTAGTTATTGATAATGTGGTGATGTTAATTATTGTAAACAATCAAAGGGAGATAATTAACATTTTTGCCAGTAAAGAGTTATCTATATGTATCTGATGGTTGTGTAGTCAACTTATCCATTCAGCATACAATTCGTCTTTGCACTTGGATGTTTTGTTGGGATCGAATTTTTCCTGTCACGGGATTAATGACGTCATAATCAGCTGGCTATGTATTTATTAGCAATTCAAGCGCTAGGCTGGTTTTTGATGTATATTGATCTTTATGATCGTTTTCCTTCTCCTTGAGTTGGATTGAGTTTCTAAGCTTAACTAGTTGCTCATACTCCTTGTCCTTTGCCCTGTTTCAGGGACCGGGTTGCGCGTCCTGTGGACGTTTTATGCATGTGAAGTTCTGGCCGCATCTGTGTTATCGATGTAGCCCTTGTGGTCCATTGATTAATTGTGACATATGTAAGCACTGGGGGGGCGAGTTAATGTCCGAATTCTTGTGCTGCTTACAGGCGACGGACAAGGTGGTAGTGGAGGAGAAGAAGAAGAAGCGGAAACGAGAGGTTGTAAGTGAGAAGGGTAAGGGGAAGGTCTCGTCCGCGGTGGATATGGAGACCTTCCGGACCGAGATGTTGGGAGAGATGAGGAGGACAATAAAAGATTTGGTTCCAGGGTTGCTTCGTGGCATGCTTCCTGGACCAGATCCTTTATTGTCCTCATCATCGGCTTCGGAGCAGGTAATCCCCGCCTCTGGATCGATTTTCCTTAGTCCGCTTCCGTTGTCCGACGATTCAGAGGTGGCCCCATTAGAGGGGGCGTTCCACGGCCCTGGCAGCAGGCTTATTGCCGCGCCGATAGGGGACCGTGGACGGTTGTCGCTGGAACCCGCTGGCTGCTTATCAGTCCAGGGGTATCCGCACGCCGCGGTGGCCAGTACCTCCTATGGCACCGTTCCTGGTCAGCCCGGGTTAGCTCTCTTTGCTGACCCGGGGTCTAATCTTTCTGACCAGGGTGATGAGGATTACCTGCTAGGGTCGCCGTCTGACGACGCGGACATGGATGAAGACGTTTGTGCACCCCTCGCGGGGAATACAGGCGCTTTTTTCCACGGTATTACTCACCCTGGAGTAAGGTCCGCGGTTCAGGTGGTGGCCCAGGGCGCTGCTGATGGCCAGCGGTACCGCATACCTCGGCTTGCCGAGAGTGTAGCTGGTGCTGGCCGGGCCCGTGGTAGGGCTATATATACCCCGCGCTCTACCGCGGTGCCTGCTCCTGGTCAAACCAGTGATATTCTCATGCCGGTGCTGTCAGGCCCGCATGTTTTCCCTGGCTTGCCAGGTGTATCAGCGTACCCGCCGTCAAGTACTGCTTGCGCTCAGGAGGAAGACGAAGGACCCCGTCTTGTAGAGCGCTCGCAGTTAGCCACGGAGGAGGATTGGTATGACGCTTGCCAGTGGTTGGTGAGCGTTAGGCCTGATCTGCCCGTGGAGCAGTCGGCTAGCCACCGTGTTCACACGCCGTGGTTAGCTGGGAAACCAACTGCTAACGCTATGCCTTCTCTGCCGCTGGCGGAGCATGTCGTTGACATGTTCAAGGCGGCGGAGGCGTCCATTAACACGAGTGGACGTCTCGCGAAGGCCCCTCGCGAGGTGGCCAGGCGTTGTCGCATCGTGCCCCTGGACTACCAGCGGTACGGTGTGGTACCCAAGCCCAGCGTGGATGACCGCGCGGCTTTGGGTGAGGATACGCGGCCAGGATCCCGTTCTGACGCGGGGGTCTTGTGCGCGAACGCGTTGCGTTCGGCGAATACCGCGTTGCGTGATGCGGAGGAGAGTGGGAGGGCTTCGATTGCCGCTCTGTCCCACGTCTCCCAGCTGTTACAGGGGGTAGTAACGGCATCCGCATCGCGCCAGCCAGGCCCGCTCGCGGTCCAGCGAACCATCCAGGATGGTATTAACCTGGCGCTGGACTGTATGACGCGGGCGGTGACCAGGAGTGTCAGGGCAAGACGCACATTTGCCCTGGACAATCTGTGCCCGTCTCAGGACCTGTATAATAGGCTACTCCGTACGCCTATGACGGGTCCTGGTCTTTTTGGAGGTGAGGGATGTCGCCACCTCCAGGAGACGGTCACCCTGGTGAATAACCAGAGGGCGCTGCGCGAACAGTTTGAGGTACTGCGTCGTGCTAACGTTCGCGCCGCGGCCCCTGCGTATCGTCCCCTGCAGGCTCGAGGTGGTGTTGGCCAAGTCAGAGGCCAGCCGCCGTCGCAGCGCCGGCCTCGGCCGCGTGCGATTCGGCCAGCAGTGAGGGGGGCGCAGGCTCCTCAGCCGCCGTCAGCCAGGCAGCCGCCCGTGCACCGAGGTGCGCGCGGGGCGGGGCGGGTCGCGCGAGGATCTGGGCGTGGTTATCGCTCCTGACAGGGCGCTTACCGCGGTAAGGACCACGCCGGTGTGTATGGCGACGGAGACAGTGCCGCTCTTGCATGCCTTGTGTCCACCGCGGTCCCTAGGTGGACCGGTGGGAGGCCGGCTAGCCGACCACATGCAAGAGTGGGAACGGTTAACTCAGGACCGTTTAGTCTTGCGGTGGCTTTCCGTGGGGTATCATCCAGAGTGGATGACAGGCCCGCCGTCGCGACTGTCTCTGGTGCCAATCTGGACTCCCATTCCGAGAGATCCAGATCAAAGGTTGTGTATCGAGGAGGAGATAAATTCCCTCGTACAAAAAGGAGCTATTCAGCCGGCACAAAGGTGTCCGGGCTTCTATTCAACCCTGTTCTTGGTAACAAAACGCACCGGTGGGTGGAGACCGATTCTCAACCTCAAGCCATTGAACAAGTTCATCGAGACGCCCAGTTTCAAGATGGAAACGGTGCGCTCGGTGTTGGCGGGGTTGGAGAGGGGGATGTGGACGGCGTCGATAGATTTGAAGGACGCTTATTTCCACATCCCCATCCACAGGAGTTTCTGTCACTTCCTGAGATTTGCATTCCAGGGCAGACAGTGGGAATTCAGGGTGTTGCCCTTCGGAATTTCCACGGCTCCTCGGGTTTTCACCCGTGTGGTTCTTGCGATCACAGCATACCTCCGCAGGAGAAGCATAGCAGTCCACACGTACATAGACGACTGGCTGTTGAAAGCGCACACCCGGGAAAGTTTGTCCGCCAATCTGGAGATTGTTTTGAAAATTCTCACAGACTTGGGCTGGATGATCAATTTCCCAAAATCAGAGCTGACTCCATCCCAGAAGTTTGTTTACCTGGGGATGTTCTTCGATCTGGAGACAGGATATGTTTATCCTACTCAGGAGAGAGTTCAAATACTCATCTCGTTGATTCAGTCAGTGTGCGACAGTCGTCATGTCCTGGCACGGGTTTACTTGAGAATGCTGGGGTTGATGGTTTCGTTGGAACCAGTCATTCCTCAGGCCGCCTTACGCAGGCGGCCGATCCAGTTGTTTCTCATGACACAATGGACCCAGAGTACAGGTTCGCTGGACTCGAATGTGTCAGTGTTGGCGCCTCTGATTCACCACCTGCAATGGTGGTTGAATACAGAGAATCTCTTACCGGGGGTTTTGCTAACCCCTCCCCACCCTCAGGTGACTGTGTATACAGATGCATCGATGGAGGGCTGGGGAGCTTGCCTGGAAGAATCCACGATATCAGGGCTTTGGAATCTGGAACAGTCACAGGAACATATAAATCTACTGGAGCTAAGAGCAGTAGTCCTGGGCCTGGAACATTTCTTACAGAAAGTTCAGGGCAAGATTGTTCTTATTCGTTCAGACAACTCAACAGTTGTGACTTACATAAACCGCCAGGGCGGAACGAAGTCGCCCAGTCTCTGTATGATGACATGGAAACTGCTTTGTTGGTGTCTGGATCACCAGATTACCTTGAAAGCAGTTCATATTCCGGGAAGGTTAAACCTGCTAGCAGACTCATTGAGCCGAAGGATGAGTGTTTTACCCACGGAATGGCAACTAAATCAATGTGTGGCGGATCGTCTGTTCGACCATTGGGGGAAACCCAACATCGATTTGTTCGCAACGAAGAAGAATGCGAAGATGACGACGTACGTCTCTCCGATTCCGGATCCAAGCGCTTTCGCAACAGATGCGTTAGCTATCAGCTGGGGGAGAATGTATGCATACGCATTCCCTCCAGCAATCCTGATTCCAAAAATTCTTCAGAAAATCAGACAGGAGGAATGCCAAGTGCTTCTGATCGCCCCGGATTGGCCAAGCCGATCTTGGTATACGGATCTGCTGGACCTTCTGGTCTGCAATCCGGTTCCTCTGCCTCTGATGGACGATATTATCTTCCAGGGCAAGGCCCTTCACAACAATCCGTCAATGTTCAGATTGACTGCGTGGATGTTGTCAAGGAATCTAGAATTAAGGAGGGCTTTTCTGAGCAAGCAGCCATGTTTATGGCCAAAGCCAGGAGGGGGTCAACCTCCAGAGCATATAATTATAAAATCAACAGATTTGCAGAATGGTGCTCAAAAAGATGTATTGATCCAATGGATTCATCTATTCAAGTAGTAGCTGATTTCCTCTGTCACCTCTATGATGCCTATAGCCTCAAGCCTAACTCTATTGCTGGTTATAAGTCAGCATTAATGTCTGTTATTCCTTGCTTGGCTAAGAGGGGAAGTGATGAAGTAAATACATTGAATGTATTAATTAAAGGCATGGGCAATCTAAGACCAAGGAATCCTCCTGTGATTCCGTCTTGGAGTTTATCGCTAGTGCTTCAAGTACTAGGTGATAAGCCTTTTGAACCACTTAGTTCCATTTCTATGAAACTATTAACACTGAAGACTGTGTTTTTAATTGCTGCGGCCTCGGCTAGGCGTAGGAGTGAGATTCATGCCTTATCAGCCGAGGATGACCGTTTTGTGGTTTCAGGGGAAGGCCTTAAGCTGCTACCTAGGATTAATTTCTTGGCTAAAAATCAGTCGTTGAAATATCCAGGTCAACCTATTATTTTGCCTGCTTTAACTAGATATGATCCTAATTCTAAAGCATGGTGTCCCGTCCGGGCGCTGCGCCGGTACAAACAACGTACGGCGGCATGGCGCACCGACCAGTCAGTGTTATGGTTGTCATATATTGAACCCCATGGGAGGGCTTCTAAGGACACCATTTCCAGGTGGATTGTGGAATGCATTCAGTTTTGCCATAAATCCGCCACCGGGAAGCAGGTTGACGTGGCCAAGGCTCACAGTGTCCGCGGCGTAGTGACATCCACGGCCCTATTTAATGGGGTCCCTGTGGATGATATTATGTCGGTGGCTCAGTGGCACTGTGAGTCAAGTTTTACAGACCATTATCTCCGTGACACCTCTAATCCTCTCGCCTTGTCGGTTTTGAAAAAATAAATCGGTTTATATTCTTTGAGGTGATTTCCTCATTACTTATATATATCACAATTAATTTATGGAAACACCCACTTTTTTGGGCCTGCATCAGTCTTTACCGATGGGAAGATGATGTCAGCAGCCATTTTCAACAAGGTCAGTCTTGTTCATGTGTTGTCCGTTGTTGATTGTATTGTCACGATTACCCGTTATTAATATGGTGATGGTTTGTGTATTTGTGTGGTTCATTGTTGAGAGTTACGAAAATGGAGCTTTTTCGTCTCTGTCCTGTAGTACATGGCACTTGTACGTAGAGAGCGTATAGGACATTGAGGTCAGTCGACTCTTCCTCCCAGGAAGGAGGGGGGGGAGCGCATATGACATTCGGTCATCTCTCATACATCGGTCGTGTTATCCGATGGTTAGTCAAATCCTGACTGTTTTTTCTTACAGTTTCAGAAGTTTAAGTGCCTTAAACGCAGAAAAGCGTATAGGGATGAGCTGGTCTTTTGACCTCGCCTCCCTCCCGCCAGATTCACTTTCGAATTCTGGCAATATCAAAAGTATTAGGGAGGTAAGTATACTCTTGAAGTGAAATAAACGAAATCTAGGATTTCTTTTTTCACGAGAGAGTTGATACTTACCTCCCTAGATACGGACCCGGCCTCTCCACCCCACAGAGGCTCGGTCTTCAGGCTCTTAATAGTTGCATGTGTGTCAGCCAATAATCTAGTCAGAGGAAGTGCTAGTCTGCGCATGCGCGGTGGTGGGGCTGGCATCCGCCAGACTACGCTCTGACTCCCTGCCCAGTAGGGGCACCTAACTGTTTTAAATCTGAGTGTTTATTGAGTGAAAGCCAATATTTAGCAATATCAAAAGTATTAGGGAGGTAAGTATCAACTCTCTCGTGAAAAAAGAAATCCTAGATTTCGTTTAATTCACAACGAAGAAGAATGCGAATATGACGATGTACGTCGGTCCGATTCCAGATCTGAGTGCTATCGCAAAAATTCTTCAGAAAATCAGACTGGAGGAGTGCCAAGTGCTTCTGATCGCCCCATATTGGCCAAGCCGATCATGGTATACAGATCTGCTGGACCTTCTGGTCTGCAATCTGGTTCCTCTGCCTCTGATGAACAATATTATCTTCCAGGGCAAGACCCTTCACAACAATCCGTCAATGTTCAGATTGACTGCGTGGATGTTGTCAAGGAATCTAGAATTAAGGCAGGCTTTTCTGAGCAAGCAGCCACATTCATGGCAAAAGCCAGAAGGGGGTCAACCTCCAGAGCATATAATTATAAAATCAACAGATTTGCAGTATGGAGCTCAAAAAGATGTATTAATCCAATGGATTCATCTATTCAGGTAGTAGCCGATTTCCTCTGTCACCTGTATGATGCCTATAGCCTCAAGCCTAACTCTATTGCTGGCTATAAGTCAGCTTTAATGACAGTTATCCCTGCTTGGCTAATAGGGGAAGTGATGAAGTAAGTTCATTAAATACTTTAATTAAAGGCATGGGCAATCTAAGACCAAGGAATCCCCCTGTGAGTCCGTCTTGGAGTTTATCTCTAGTGCTTCAGGTACTAGGTGATACGCCTTTTGAACCACTTAGTTCCATTTCTATGGAAATGTTGACACTTAAAACTGTATTTTTAATTGCTGTGGCCTCGGCAAGGTGGAGAAGCAAAATTCATGACTTATCAGCCAAGCTTCTACCTAAGGTAAATTTCACGGCTAAAAACCAGTCTGAAATACCCAGGTCAACCCATATTTTTACCTGCTTTGACTAGATATGATCGTAATTCAAAAGCATGTGTCCAGTCCACGCATTAAACCGGTACAAACAGCTTAGTCAGGAATGGCGGACGGACCCAACAGCGTTATGGTTGTCATATATTGAACCCCATGGCAGGGCGTTTAAGGACACCATTTCCAGGTGGATTGTGGAATGTATTCAGTTTTGTCATAAATCTGACACAGGTAAACAAGTTGACTTAGCTAAGGCTCACAGGGTTCACGGCATAGTGGCTTCCAGTGCCCTGTTTAATGGGGTTTCTGTGGATGGCATTATGTCAGTAGCCCAGTGGCACTGTGAGTCAAGTTTCACCGACCATCACCTCTGTGACACCTCGATTCCTCTCGCTTTATCGATTTAAAAAAAAAAATTTTGGTGTACATATTTTGGTTAGGTTCTCTCATTTTTTTTACATATTTCACAATTTATCAAAGGCAACAACCACTTACCTGGACTGCATCAGCCTTCATCAATGGGAAGATGATGACAGCAGCTAACGTTTCACAAGGTCAGTCTTGTTTATGTGTTGTTCATTGTTAATTGTGTTGTCACGTGACCCTTCGTTATTAATATGGTGATGATACGTGTTTTATGTGGTTCATTCTTGAGAGTATACGAAAATGGAGCCTTTTCATTTAATGTCCTATAGTACATGGCACTTGTACATAGAGAGCATATGGGACATTGAGATCATTCTGTCTTCCTCCCAAGAAAAGGGGGGAGTGTATATGACATATGGTCTTCTCTCAGCCATTGGTTGTTTTATCTGATGTTCAAATCTATCCCTGGTTGTGTTTTCACACAATTTCAGAAGTTTAAGTGCTTTAAACGCAGAGAAGCGCAAAGAGCTGGTCTTTTGACCTCGCCTCCCTCCTGCCGAATTCTCTGACGAATTCTGGCAATATCAAAGAGTGTTAGGGAGGTAAGTATACTCTTGAAGTGAAATAAATGAAATCACAGATTTCTTTTTTCACGAGAGAGTTGATACTTACCTCCCTAACACGGACCCGGCCTCTCCGCCCCACAGGGGCTCAGTCTTCAGGCGTTCTTAAAGTTGCAGAGTGTCAGCCAATAAATTAGTCAGAGGAAGTGCTAGTCTACGCATGCGCGAGGTTGGGGCTGGCATCTGCTGGACTGTCATCTGACTACCTGTCCAGTAGGGGCACATAACTTTTTAAATCAGAATGTTTATTGAGTGAAAGTCGATATTTCAAAATAACAAAGAGTGTTAGGGAGGTAAGTATCAACTCTCGTGAAAAAAGAAATCCGTGATTTCGTTTATGTTTGGCCAACTTTACCATTAAACGGTTAAAAATGTAGTCATTGATTAAATGACCAATGTTATATTATTTTACAGAATTTAATGCTCTGAAGGCCAAGACGGCTGATATCATCAAAGAACTAGAAAGACAACAACACACCGTTAAAAGGTTTGATTTACGGGTCAGAAAGCATAGAATTCTGCTTCGTGAATGTCAATTTGCAGAAAAGAAGACTATTTTTGATAATTTTCCACTTGAATGACTGGCTCAGTTATCAAGCCTGTCATTTCAGTGGTAGAAATTTAGAAAGTCATCTTTTGGCCTGCAAATTGGCATTCCTGAAGACCACTCTGCACAGGCAAGATTTGGCTGGTTTGATCACCAAAGGTGAAAAGGTGTGGGGAAATGATAACACATCTGCAAATTCATTAAAGAAAATCCTTAAAATTGCTTGAATTTCCTTAACATGCTTGAGACGTGTTGTGCCGAGGAGAGTAGTTTTAATATGTCACTCAGCATGAAAACCAAGATGAAGGCAAAATATACAGCATCGTCAATTCAGACATGTTGAATATCAACTTACGCTTAAATAATTCAATACCTATTTGTTTTTAGCTATCTTAGTCTTCTCCCAATGTTTGTTGCTTGTTGCTGAGATCCTGATATTCATTATGACATAATAAATATGACATCATAATGCATAATGCATTACATTTGACAAAAAGTCATCCCCTTCTAAATTCCTAAATAATATCATGTGGTGTAAAAGAATGTTCATCGATGATAAGTGTATCAACCTGTTCATTAAGGCAATAATAGTTCGCACGAACAGCGAACATAAAAGCGAACATTCAGTTACCATGCCTCCCACTGAAATCAAGGCTGATTAAATGGTTGACTCGCTTCACACTTTACCACATAGGTGGCAATTACTGCAGGGCATTTTTTTTAACCCATACAATTTTACACGTAATCCTCAAATTTGATTATGGAAATTGCAATTTTCTCAGATAAAATGTCCATTTATGGACAAAAAGAAAAGTGTTTTTGTCAATTTGCCACTGGAATGACTGGCTCGGTTATTGAGCTGTTCATTCCAGCAATAAATTTTCAAAAATGGTCTTGTTCTGCAAATGGACATTACTCAAGACCACTGCAGATGCCGTTGTTGGCTGTTAAAACCAAAGGGTTAAAATTATGTACATGTATATAGTATTATTTTTAAAGCAATTCAACTATCAGTTATTGGTCGTAACCCTTACCAGTCTGATGTCAAAATCTTAAATCTTCATATTAACCCTTTCATGATGAAGCCGGCCAGAACCGGCTTCTGTAATGGTCTTGGGGAATGTCCATTTGCAGGCCAAGAGAAGACCGTTTTTGAAAATTTAACACAGGAATGACTGGCTCGATAAATGAGCCAGTCATTCCAGTAGTAAAATTTTTAAAATGGTCTTCTCTTAGCCTTCAAATAGACATTCAATAAAGTAAATATTACAATTTTTTGGAACAAAATTAGTCATTAAAGGGTTAAATTTCATTATGTACTAGTGTTCATTTTTCAACAAACTTGGTGGAAGGTATTACTGTCGTAGACAGTAACTATGACGACAACATCGTCCACCAAAATTGTTGAAAAATGTACACCAGCTTCTTCGTTATTGACGCAGTAAAAAACACACGTGTCATGC
>CM067368.1:77659458-77699508 GCA_034401795.1 Chaetoderma sp. LZ-2023a
CACATAGAAAATGTCCATTTGTAGACCAATCGATCATCTTTGAAAAATTTACCTCTGAAATGCCTGCCTTAGTCATCAAGCCAGTCAATCCAGTGGTAAATTTTGAAGAATATATAATCTTCTCTTGGTCTGCAAATGGATACTTCTCAAGACCACAGCAAAAGTCATTTTTGGCCAGCTTGAGTGTTAAATGGTTAAGATAATTTCATATGACATTACATTTTCCCATACCCTAGCTTGTAGGTCGCCTACAGTATACAGTGCATTCTCACGCCGAGTTTTACCGGCACAGTTAACAGGTTTCTTTGCAATATGTGTGCCCGCTGGAGGCAACCGGAGGCTTACGCTGAAACATAAAGTATGTCAGCTTATTATTAGTATTACAACAAGAACGATTGGTCAATCAGGCATGCAGAACTGTTGCCATATGCCAATAGTTCTTATCATTATTCACCAATGAAGCAACCATCCTTACCACTTATGACTGACACCGCAAGTGTCACTGACACTATTAACCAATGGGACAAGCACCATTTGTCAATGGGATAAGTGTAACTGATGCCACTGACCAATGGAACCATGGTTTTTGGCCTTACTGGGCAATGAGTCAAGTATCATTGACACAATTTACCAATGGGGTAAGCATAGCAGGTGCCACTGACCAACAAGAGCACCAGTTCCTGACATTATTGGCTTATGAGGCGAGTGTTACACAAATAATTGACCCTTGGTCAATATGGCAAGTAAAACTGATGATATGAACAAATGGGGGCAAGCAACGTTTGTCAATCAGGAAAGAGTAGCTGATGTCAATGATCAATGGGTCCTGGGTCACTGGAAAACAAATGTGCCAGACAAATATGAAAATCTCTATGGGAAAAACAAAATCTGTGTATGCCTCACACAATACACCTTTCCCACATTGATATCATAACGTCGGGATTCCCCCAAATCAACACTCAGACCACAACTACTGGCTGGTAACACAGCCAACAAGCAGCTGACCTGCATTGAGTTACTATTGGCCGAAAATACACCGCAACTTAAACCGTTCCTATGATAAACTAAAATCACTATATTATTTAAGTCATACATCATTGGAAAGCGCCTTCAATTGGCTAAACATTAATGCACATTTTAAAATATTTTTATAAGATTTTCACTGGGCCCCCCCCACCCCACCCTCTATGAAAAAGTTTACTTTAGTTAGCGACTAGTTTGCGGCAAAGGAAAAACTGAGCGACAGAACTTAACATGGCCTAGCAGCTATATTGTTAACCTAAACGAAATCAAGGATTTCTTTATTCATGAGAGAGTTGATACTTACCTCCCTAATACTCTTTGATATTGCTAAATATCGGCTTTCACTCAATAAACACTCAGATTAAAACAGTTAGGTGCCCCTACTGGGCAGGGAGTCAGAGGGCAGTCCGACGGATGCCAGCCCCACCACCGCGCATGCGCAGACTAGCACTTCCTCTGACTAATTTATTGGCTGACACATGCAACTAACAAGAGCCTGAAGACCGAGCCCCTGTGGGGTGGAGAGGCCGGGTCCGTATCAGGGAGGTAAGTATCAACTCTCTCGTGAAAAAAGCAATCCGTGATTTCGTTTATTTCACTTCAAGAGTATACTTACCTCCCTAATACTCTTTGATATTGCCAGAATTCAACAGGGAATTCGGCAGGAGGCAGGCGAGGTCAAAAGACCAGCTCTTCCCTATGTGCTTTTCTGCGTTTAAGGCACTTAAACTTCTGAAACTGTGTGAAAACACAGTCAGGATTTGATGAACATCGGCTAACACAAACCGATGGATGAGAGATGACCGAATGTCATATGCGCTCCCCCCCCACCCCTTCTGGGAGGAAGACTTGAATGACCTCAATGTCCTGTACGCTCTCTACGTACAAGTGCCATGTATTATAGGACAAGAGACGAAAAGGCTCCATTTTCGTATACTCTCAATAATGAACCACACAAAACACATACCATCACCATTTTAATAACAAAGGGTCACGTGACAATACAATTAACAATAAACAACACATAAACAAGACTGACCTTGTTGAACTTGGCTGCTGACATCATCTTCCCAGTGGTGAAGGCTTATGCAGTCCCAAAAAGTGGTTGTTCCCATTAATTAATTGTGATATATATAAGTAATGAGGAAGCCTCATCAAAAAAATACACCTGACTATTTTTTCAAAATCGATAAGGCGAGAGGATTTGAGGTGTCACGGAGATAATGGTCTGTAAAACTTGACTCACAGTGCCACTGAGCTACTGACATAATGTCATCCACAGGGACCCCATTAAATAGGGCAGTGGAAGCCACTACGGCCCGGACACTGTGAGCATTGGTCATGTCAACTTCTTTACCTGTGGCGGATTTATGACAAAATTGAATACATTCCACAATCCACCTGGAAATGGTGTCCTTAGACTCCGTGCCATGGGGTTCAATATATGACAACCATAACGCTGACGGGTCCGTCCGTCACTCCTGAGTACGTTGTTTGTACCGGTTTAGTGCTCGGACTGGACACCATGCTTTAGAATTAGGATCATATCTAGTTAAAGCTGGCAAAAAATAGGTTGACCTGGATATTTCAAAGACTGATTTTTTGCCATGAAATTAACCCTAGGTAGAAGCTTAAGGCCTTCCCCTGTAACCACGAAATGGTCTACCTCGGCTGATAAGGCATGAATTTCACTCCTACGCCTAGCCGAGGCCGCAGCAATTAAAAATACAGTTTTAAGAGTCAACATTCTCATAGCAATGGAACTAAGTGGTTCAAAAGGCTTATCACCTAGTACCTGAAGCACTAGAGATAAACTCCAAGATGGAATCACAGGGGGATTCCTTGGTCTTAGATTGCCCATGCCTTTAATTAATACATTTAATGTACTTACTTCATCACTTCCCCTATTAGCCAAGCAAGGGATAACTGTCATTAAAGCTGATTTATAACCAGCAATAGAGTTAGGCTTGAGGCTATAGGCATCATACAGGTGACAGAGGAAATCAGCTACTACCTGAATAGACGAATCCATTGGATCAATACATCTTTTTGAGCACCATTCTGCAAATCTGTTGATTTTATAATTATATGCTCTGGAGGTTGACCCCCTCCTGGCTTTAGCCATAAACATGGCTGCTTGCTCAGAAAAGCGCTCCTTAATTCTAGATTCCTTGACAACATCCACGCAGTCAATCTGAACATTGACGGATTGTTGTGAAGGGCCTTGCCCTGGAAGATAATGTCGTCCATCAGAGGCAGAGGAACCGGATTGCATACCAGAAGGTCCAGCAGATCCGTATACCATGATCGGCTTGGCCAATTTGGGGCGATCAGAAGCACTTGGCACTCCTCCTGTCTGGTTTTCTGGAGAATTTTTGGAATCAGGATTGCTGGAGGGAATGCGTATGCATACATTCCCATCCAGCTGATAGCTAACACACCTGTTGCGAAAGCGCTTGGATCTGGAATCGGCGAGACATACGTCGTCATCTTCGCATTCTTCTTCGTTGCGAATAAATCTATGTTGGGTTTCCCCCAGTGTTCGAACAGACGATCCGCCACACATTGATTTAGTTGCCATTCCGTCAGTAAAACACTCATCCTTCGGCTCAATGAGTCTGCTACCAGATTTAACCTTCCCAGAATATGAACTGCTTTCAAGGTAATCCTGTGATCCAGGCACCAACAAAGCAGTCTCCATGTCATCATACAGAGACTGGGCAACTTCGTTCCGCCCTGGCGGTTTATGTAAGTCACAACTGTTGAGTTGTCTGATCGAATAAGAACACTCTTGCCCTGAACTTTCTGTAAGAAATGTTCCAGGCCCAGGACTACTGCTCTTAATTCCAGTTGATTGATATGTTCCTTTGACTGTTCCAGATTCCAAAGCCTGATATCGTGGATTCTTCCAGGCAAGCTCCCCACCCCTCCATCGATGCATCTGTATACATCGTTACTTGAGGGTGAGGAGGGGTTAGCATAAGCCCCGCCAAGAGATTCTCTGTCTTCAACCACCTTTGAAGGCGGTGAATTAGAGGCTCCAACACTGACACGTTTGAGTCCAGTAAACCTGTACTCTGGGTCCATTGCGTCATGAGAAATAACTGGATCGGCTGCCTGCATAAGGCCGCCTGAGGAATGACTGGTTCCAGAGAAACCATCAACCCCAGCATTCTCAAGTAAACCCGTGCCAGGACATGATGACTGTTGCACACTGACTGTATTACTGAGATGAGTATCTGAACCCTCTCCTGAGTAGGATAAACATATCCTGTCTCTAGATCGAAGAACATCCCCAGGTAAACAAACTTCTGGGATGGAGTCAGCTCTGATTTTTGGAAATTGATTATCCAGCCTAAGTCTGTGAGAGTCTTCAAAACTATCTCCAGATTGGCCGATAAACTTTCCTGGGTGTGTGCTTTTAACAGCCAGTCGTCTATGTACGTGTGGACTGCTATGCTTCTCCTGCGGAGGTATGCTGTAATCGCAAGAACCACTCTGGTGAAAACCTGAGGAGCCGTGGAAATTCCGAAGGGTAACACCCTGAATTCCCACTGTCTGCCCTGGAATGCAAATCTCAGGAAGCGACGGAAACTCCTCGCTATAGGGATGTGGAAATAAGCATCCTTTAAATCTATTGAAGCTGTCCACATCCCCTTCTCCAACCCTGCCAACAGCGACTTCACAGTCTCCATCTTGAAACTGGGAGTCTCTATGAACTTGTTCAATGGCTTGAGGTTGAGAATTGGTCCCCCCCCCCCCCGTGATTTTTGTTACTAAGAACATGGTTGAATAGAAGCCCGGACACTTTTGTGCCGGCTGAATTGCTCCTTTTTGTATGAGGGAGTTTATTTCCTCCTCTATACACAACCTTTGATCTGGATCTCTTGGAATCTGAGTCCAGAGTGGCACCAGAGACAGTCGCGATGGTGGGCCTGTCATCCAATCGGGATGATACCCGACTGAAAGCCATCACAAGACTAAACGGTCCTGAGTCAACCGTTCCCACTCTTGCGTGTGGTGGGCCAACCGCCGCCCCCCCCACTGGACCACCTAGGGAGAGAGGTGGACATAAGGAGTGCAAGAGTGGCACTGTCTCTTTTGCCAGAAACACCGGAGTGGTTCTCACCATGGTAACTGGCCCATCAGGCATGATTACCATGACCAGGTCCTCGTGCACCACAACCAGCACCGCGCGCACCTCGGTGCGCGGGTGGCTGCCTGGCTGGCTGCGCTGGAGGAGCCTGCGCCCCCCCCCCCCTCACTTCTGGCCGAATTGCACGCAGCCGAGGCCGATGCTGAGCTGGTGGCTGGCCTCTGACATGGCCACCTCCACCTCGAGCCTGCAGGGGATGGTACGCAGGGGGTGCTGCGCGAACGTGCTCCCTACGGACCACCTCAAACTGTTCGTGCAGTGCCCTCTGGTTGTTTACCAGCGTGACCGTCTCCTGGAGGCGCTTGCATCCCTCACCTCCAAAGAGACCAGGACCTGCCATAGGCGTACGTAGAAGCCTATTGTACAGGTCCTGGGACGGGCACAGGTTATCCAACGCAAACGTGCGCCTCGCCCGGACACTTCTGGTCACAGCCCGAGTCATACAATCCAGAGTCAGGTTGATACCATCCTGGATGGCTCTCTGGACCGTTATCGGGCTTGCACTGGTGCGATGCGGATGCTGTCTACCCCTTCCAATAGCTGGGAGACGTGAGAAAGCACCGCAATAGACGCTCTCCCACTCTACTCCGCATCACGCAACGTGGTATTGGCTGAACGCAGCACGTTCGAACACAGCGCTCCCGTGTAAGAATGGGAGCCTGGCCGCGTGTCTTCACCTAATACCGTGCGGTCATGAACGCTTGGCTTAGGTACCACACCGTACCTCTGATACTCCACAGGTACGATGCGGCAGCGCCTTGCAACCTCGTGAGGGGCCTTCGCGAGACGTCCATTCGTTTTGATGGACATCTCTGCCGCCGAGAACATATCAACGATATGCTCCGCTAGCGGCAGAGATGGCATGGCGCTAACAGTCGACTTACCAACTAACCATGGCCAGTGGTCTCGCTGGCTAGCCGACTGTTCCACGGGCAGGTCTGGCCTGATGCTTATCAGCCATTGACAAGAGTCTGACCAATCCTCCTCTGTGGCTACTTGCGAAAGCTCTACAAGACGAGGGCCTTCGTCTTCCTCCTGAGCAAATGCAGGCGAGCTTGAAGTTGGATAGCCTGACACTCCTGGCAAGCCAGAGAAAGCATGCGGGCCTGAAAGAGCAGGCATGTTAATCTGACTGGCTTGTCCAGGAGCAGGCGCCGTGGTATTGCGTGGGGCGCTTACCACCACACCACGGCCCCAGCCAGAACCAGCTATACTGTCGGCAAGCCGAGGTATGCGGAACAACTGGCCATCAGATCCAACCAGGGCCACCTTCTGAGCCGTGAATTCTACTCCTGCGTGAGTAGAACCGTGGACAATGTCGCCTGTATTCCCGCGAGGGGTGCACAGACGTCAAAATCCATGGCCATGGCATCAGAAGGGGGAACCCAGCAGATAATCCTCTTCTTCCTGGCCAGAAAGATTAGACTCCGGGTCAGCAAAGAGAGCTAACCCGGACTGGCCAGAAAAGGTGCCATAGGAGGTACTGGCACCTGCGGCGTGCGGATACCCCTGGGCTGATAAGCAGCCAGCAGGTTCCAGCGACAACCGTCCACGGACCACCGGCGTGGCAAGCCTGCTGCCAGTGTCGTGGAACGCCCCCTCTAATGGGGCCACCTCTAAATCATCGGAAACTGGTAGCGGCCTAAGGAAACCAGATTCAGAGGCAGGGATTATCTGCTCTGAAGCAGACGAAGAGGATAACAAAGGATTTGATCCAGGAAGCATGCTACGGAGCAACTCTGGAACCAAATCCTTGATTGTCCTCTTTATCTCTCCCAACATCTCACTATGGAAGGCCTCCATGTCCACTGAGGACGAGGCCTTTCTCCTACCCTTTTTACCTGCTACCTCTCATTTTATCTTCCTCTCCTCCTCCCCAACCGTATCCTTGGCCTGTAAAGATAAGAACTCATTCATTAGTTCGCCCCCCCCCCCACCTACTGCTTGCATACATCACACTTAAGCAATGGGCCACAAGGACTACATTGGAAGCACAAGTGAGGGATGAACTTCTCCTTCAAGAAGCGACCACAGGATGGACAACCAAGTCTCTGAAACAGGGCAGAAGACGAGGACAATGAGTATTTTAGTTAAGGTTAGAAACTCAAAACCAAAATAAAAGAGAGGAAAGAATGATCATAAAGATCACCTATCAATATGAGAAAACCAGCGTTGGGCAAAACTTTAATTGTTAATAAAGTGCAAGGCTGATTTTGACGTCATAATTTCAAGAAAGAAATTAAATCGATCCGAAACAAACATCCAGGCATAAGGACGAATTGTATTCATATCCAGAACATCTAACTAGAAAGGATAGAATATTCAGGCTACACAAACATCAGATAAACAATGATAATACTGGCAAAAGTTCATATAATTATTTTTTTAAATAAGAGAAGTGCCTCATATCATTAACTAGAATACCTGATTCTTTGCATAGACAAACCATCCAATCTGATGAACTGGAACACTCCACCAAGACTATGACCTCTTAACTCTCTCCACCTTAAGGGGAAAGGAATTGGACCAAGAGGGCAAAGTGAGAAGACCTTCTTACGAGGCCTCCGAATCACTGGACATAGACCTTTTGGTTAAATAACCTAACAGTATTAGTAGGAAATGGAACCTTGGTGGAGAGAAACAAACCCTCTGTTGATGTGACGTCCCATACATATCCTAGACATATACCTGTGGAAATAAACACAAAGAGAGATTAGTATTATATAGCGCCATTTTGAAATAAAACAACTATATTAGGCGCTTATCACGATAAACGCGAGTCCTGGAAACACATTACACCGGGAAAAACTCGCTAAAATATAATAGAAGTCACCTGATGGATAGATCCTGGGCCCTCCCATGGCGAAGTAATTCTATCTGCCATCTTTACAGGTGTTCTAGACATCTAATAAACGCTTAAAAAGACTTGAAAAGGCTTGGAAAAGCTTTGAGCACAAAAGCATGTGTACACCCTCTCCCAATAAATTAGCAAAGAGGAAGTGCTAGTCTGCGCATGCGCGGTGGTGGGGCTGGCATCCGCCGGACTTCCCTCTGACTCCCTGCCCAGTAGGGGCACCTAACTTTTTTAATCTGAGTGTTTATTGAGTGAAAGCCGATATTTAGCAATATCAAAGAGTGAAATGCCACTAGGTGGTGGCATAATTAAAACTGAGCGGCTGGTTTGCAGCAGAGTATGTGATTTGCCAAAAAGTGAGTGGCTGGTTAATTGTAGGACTCTGTTTCTCACAGACTTAGTGGCTGGTTAACATGAAGGACTCTGTTTCTCACAAACTGAGCAGCTGGTTAACATGAAGGACTCTGTTTCTCACAAACTGAGCGGCTGGTTAGCATGAAGAACTCTGTTTCTCACAAACTGAGCGGCTGGTTAGCATGAAGAACTCTGTTTCTCACAAACTGAGCAGCTGGTTAGCATGAAGAACTCTGTTTCTCACAAACTGAGCGGCTGGTTAGCATGAAGAACTCTGTTTCTCACAAACTGAGCAGCTGGTTAGCATGAAGAACTCTGTTTCTCACAAACTGAGCGGCTGGTTAGCATGAAGAACTCTGTTTCTCACAAACTGAGCGGCTGGTTAGCATGAAGAACTCTGTTTCTCACAAACTGAGCGGCTGGTTAGCATGAAGAACTCTGTTTCTCACAAACTGAGCGGCTGGTTAGCATGAAGAACTCTGTTTCTCACAAACTGAGCGGCTGGTTAGCATGAAGAACTCTGTTTCTCACAAACTGAGCGGCTGGTTAGCATGAAGAACTCTGTTTCTCACAAACTGAGCGGCTGGTTAGCATGAAGAACTCTGTTTCTCACAAACTGAGTGGCTGGTTAGCATGAAGAACTGTTTCTCACAAACTGAGCAGCTGGTTAGCATGAAGAACTCTGTTTCTCACAAACTGAGCAGCTGGTTAGCATGAGGAACTCTGTTTCTCACAAACTGAGCGGCTGGTTAGCATGAAGAACTCTGTTTCTCACAAACTGAGCAGCTGGTTAGCATGAAGAACTCTGTTTCTCACAAACTGAGCGGCTGGTTAGCATGAAGAACTCTGTTTCTCACAAACTGAGCGGCTGGTTAGCATGAAGAACTCTGTTTCTCACAAACTGAGCGGCTGGTTAGCATGAAGAACTCTGTTTCTCACAAACTGAGCGGCTGGTTAGCATGAAGAACTCTGTTTCTCACAAACTGAGTGGCTGGTTAGCATGAAGAACTCTGTTTCTCACAAACTGAGCAGCTGGTTAGCATGAAGAACTGTTTCTCACAAACTGAGCGGCTGGTTAGCATGAAGAACTCTGTTTCTCACAAACTGAGCGGCTGGTTAGCATGAAGAACTCTGTTTCTCACAAACTGAGCAGCTGGTTAGCATGAAGAACTCTGTTTCTCACAAACTGAGCGGCTGGTTAGCATGAAGAACTCTGTTTCTCACAAACTGAGCAGCTGGTTAACATGAGACTCCGTTTCTCACAAAGACTATATTTTCCCACCTAAATTTGGATGAAAGGTCAAAGCCTCATTCTGGCAGAGTATCTGCTATTCGAAATTGTCTTGTTAAGGTAATTTGGTGTAAATATATTTTGATCTCAAGCTTGTTTAAGTGAACAATATGGTTAGTAAGTATATATTATTGTTGAATAAGTGGATAGATACATGTAGCAAGTTGCTGTGCTGCAATGCAAGCAGATCTTTCTTGAACAAGCTTCTGACAGTAAAGTTGATTATTATATCATGTTATATTAGTAATAGATCTGCAATATTGGACATAATTTAATTGAAGTATTTAGAAACCTGCTGTCAGTCAATGCTATGTATACTACATATGCCTGTAGTATAAGGAAGATAAAGTGTTGAACCACTAGTAAGTTATCACAGTTATTTATGTGATTTAGAATGAATATACATGCATATATACTGAGATAGTTTAACAGGAAGGAGTAATGGCATGAATGGTAGCCATTTTCTTCTTCAAACAGGGTAAGAGTAGTGCAAACTGAGCGGCTGGTTAGTGGCAAATTGAGTGGCTGCTTAGCGGCAAACTGAGCAGGTTGTTAGTGGCAAACTGAGCAGCTGGTTAGTGGCAAACTGAGCCGCCGGTTAGTGGAAAACTGAGCGGCTGGTTAGCGGCAAACTGAGCGGCTGGTTAGCAGCAGACTGAATCCTTCTTAACGAATCAGATTTTGAGTTGTCGCTACTTAGTGGCTAACTAATTTGCATGGTAAAATGTTAACCACCTGCCACTTAGCGGCTAGTTTGTGGCTAGTTAGCGGCAGCACTTAGTCACAAGACCAGTTTTTTCATATGGGGGGGGGGGGGGTGTGTGTGTTATCAGTGTATATGAAATACACCATTATACCTAGATTCATCAAATCAAGTGGACAATAGGGGCTATTTTAAAATCACAATCAATTGTGTTAAATTGTACAGTACCAAAAAAACGAATACAGAAATGTATAAAAAAATTGGCTTAGCTTTCCAATGATGTATGACTTCAATAATATTATGAAATTAGTTCTTCATATAAACTGCTCAAAGTGCGTTGTATCAGATTCCAATAGTAAAGTAATGCTGTTTGCATGTCGGCTCTCGCAGTTACCAGCCAGACGTGGTATGCTCAATGCATTCTGGGAAGGTATTTTCCCAAAATATGCTAATGTGGGAAAGGTCCATTGACCACCATGGAAAGCTCCATTGCTCCAATGGGCACGCATAACATTGCTTTGCATGCTTATTGAGCCAATGGTACTTTGATGATATCAGATGCTATTTACAAATGGGGCAATGGTCACAAGCAAAGAATTGGAGAGAAAATGCAAGAATGTTGGCATCTTTGACATTATTTACCAAGGGAAAAATACCATTGATCAATGGGACAGCCATCCCATACACTACTGTCAAATGGTTCAAGTAGATCAACAGATGCTATTTAACAATGAGACAATGGTCAAAGTAAAATATTTGGATGAAGAAATGCAAAAACAGTGGGATCCTTGACATTATTGACAAAATGGAAAAGTACCATTGGTCAATGAGGCAACCATCCCTGACACTATTATCAAATGGTGTTGGGGTACCAACATATGCCCTTTACCAATAGGACAATGGTCATAAGCAAAAATTTTATTCGGTAATACAAAAATATTGGTGACCTTGATACTATTGACCAACTGAAAAAGTACCATTGGCCATAATGGGACAGCCATCACCAACACTATTGACCAATGATCCAAGTGTCCCAATAGATTACATTTAGCAACAAAGCAGTGGTCACAGTAAAAAATTTGGATGAGGAAATGCAAGAATATTGGGACCCTGATACTAGTAACCAACTGGAAATGTACCATTGATCCTTGGGCCAGCTGTTTTAATCCATTATCAATTAATAAAATGTGCCATAGATGTAGTTTTACCATATGGTTCAATACTTAATAATGCTTTAACTCTTTAACCCTCGAATTTGTTCAAGAAATTTTTAATCTTCTCATAGAAAATGTCCATCTGCAGATGAAGAGAAGACTATTTTTGAAAATTTACCATTGGAATGACTGGCTCGGTAATCGAAAAATTGTCTTCTCTTGGTCTGCAAATTAAACGAAATCATGGATTTGATCCTTAGCTCCTTGACACTCATTGATATTTCCTAAATATCAGCCTAGTTCCAATATAACCCAGACTTTTAAAGAAAGATACCCATACTGGGAAGGCAAACACATCTGACAGCTCGGCACATGTGCAGAGTGTCACATCCTCAAACTTGATATGATTAGCTGACAATTGCAACATTTAACGCCGAAAGACCGAGTCTCTGTGGGGCTGAGGAGGCCAGGTTCGTATCATTGGAGGTAAGTATCAACTCTCGTGATAAAAGAAATCCGTGATTTCGTTTATTTCACTTTGAAATTGGCAGGAGGGAGGCGAGGTCAGAAGACCGGCTCATCCCTGGAAGAGCAAGCTCTTTTGCGCTTGCGGCACAAATGTCTGTAGTTGCATATAAAACACAACCAGGAAGCAATTTTACCATCAAATAACAGAGTTGATGTGGAGAGTAATGGCTGTAATGAAATATGCGACCCCACCCTCTCTTTAGGAAAACATCAATGTACGACACACTCTCTAAGTACAAGTGCCAATGTACTATAGGACAATTAATGAAAAGCTTCACTTTCCGATACTCTCAAATGACTGATCCACATAAATCACGAGCCATCACAGTTTTACGGACGTGACAAAATACACCACAAACAGCGGACTAACCTGTTTGCTCGCGACATATTCGTCAAATCGTATGTAGAACAATGCAGCACTGTAAAGTGAGTGTCCGGAAAATTTAGCCACAAAGGCCTTTCAATACAATATTTTCAATATAGTTTTTTAATCGATAAGGTGAGTGTTGGTCGTGTCATGGAAATAATGGTCGGTAAAACTAGACTCATAGTGCCACTGTGCTACCGACAATGTCATCCACCGACACTTCATTAAATAAAGCCGTGGAAGTCACTATGCCACAGATACTGTGAGCCCTGGCCATGACCACCTGCTTGCCTGTGGCAGATTTAAGGCAGAATTGTATACATTCCGCTATCCACCTGGCGATAAGCCATAAAATTAATCCTAGGTAGAGGCCGTATGCCTTCCCCGGTATCCACAAAACGGTTTTGCTCGGCTGATAAAGCTTCTATGTCTAGCCAAGGGCGAAGCAATCAGAACCACAGCTCTAAGCATTAACAATTTCATTGGAATTGGGCTTAGTGGTTCAAATGGTTTATCAGCTAGCACCTGGAGTACAAGAGATAAACTTCAAAATGGACTCGCTGGAGGATTCCTTGGTCTAAGATAACCCATGCCTTTAATTAAAGTATTTAGATACATACTTTATCACTTCCCCTATTTTCCAAGCAAAGGATAGCTAACATTAAAGCTCCAGCAATGGAGTTAGGCTTAAGGCTGGAGAAATTATACAGGTGACAGGAAATCGGCTACTACCTAAATAGATGCATCGCTGGACTGTGACCGGACTTGGCTGGTGCGATGCGGATGCTGTTACTACCCCTTGTAACAGCTGGGAGACGTGGGACAGAGCGGCAATCGAAGCCCTCCCACTCTCCTCCGCATCACGCAACGCGGTATTTGCCGAACGCAACGCGTTCGAACACAAGACTCCCATGTCAGAACGGGAGCCTGGCCGCACATCCTCACCCAAAGCCGCGCGGTCATCCACGCTCGGCTTTGGTACCACACCGTACCGCTGGTAGTCCAGGGGCACGATGCGGCAACGCCTGGCCACCTCGCGCGGGGCCTTAGCGAGACGTCCACTCGCCTTAATGGACGTCTCCGCCGCCTCGAACATGTCAGCGACATGCTCTGCCAGCGGCAGAGAAGGCATAGCGTTAGCAGTAGGCTTACCAGCTAACCACGGCCTGTGTTCACGGTGGCTAGCCGACTGCTCCACGGGCAGATCTGGTCTAACACTCACCAACCACTGGCAAGCGTCAGACCAATCCTCCTCCGTGGCTAGTTGCGAGCGCTCTACAAGACGGGGGCCTTCGTCTTCCTCCTGCTGAGCACAAGCAACAGAGCTTGACGGCGGATACGCTGATATCCCTGGCAAGCCAGGGAGAGCATGCGGGCCTGATAATACCGGCATGCTAATCTCACTGGTTTGACCAGGAGCAGGCGCCGTGGTAGAGCGCGGGGCATATACCGCCCCACCACGGCCCTGGCCAGCACCAGCTAGACTCTCGGCAAGCCGAGGTATGCGGTACCGCTGGCCTTCAGCGCCCAGGGCCACAGTCTGAACCGTGGATTCTACCCCTGGGAGAGTAGAACCGTGGAAAAAGGCGCCTGTATTCCCCGCGAGGGGCGCACAAACGTCATATTCCATGGCCACGTCTTCAGACGGCGACCCTAACAGGTAATCATCATCCTCCTGGCCAGAAAGATTAGACTCCGGGTCAGCAAAGAGAGCTAACCCGGACTGGCCAGGGAAGGCGCCATACGAGGTACTGGCAGCCGCGGTGTGCGGATACCCCTGGACTGATGAGCAGCCCGCGGGTTCCAGCGACGACCGTCCACGGTCCCTATTGGGCGCGGCAATAAGCCTGCTGCCAGGGCCGTGGAACACCCCCTCTAATGGGGCCACCTCTGAATCTTCAAACAACGGAAGCGTACTAAGGAACGTTGATTCAGAGGTGGGGATTACCTGCTCCGAAGCAGATGATGAGGTCAATAAAGGATTTGGTCCAGGAAGCATGCCACGAAGCAACTCTGGAACCAAATCCTTGATTGTCCTCCTCATCTCTCCCAACATCTCGGTCCGGAAGGCCTCCATGTCCACCGCGGACGAGGCCTTCCTCTTACCCTTCTTACTTACGACCTCTTTTTTCAGCTTCTTTTTCTCCTCCTCCAACTTGTCCTTCGCCTGCAAGCACAAGAATTCGGACATTAGCTCGCCCCCCCAGTGCTTACATATCTCGCAATTAAGCAAGGGACCACAGGGGCTACACTGAAAACATAGATGAGGGCCAAACTTGTCCCTCAAGAATCGTCCACAGGACGCACAACCAGGTCTCTGAAAAAGGCCAAAGGATGAGGAGTATAAGCAAACTAGTTACGCTTAGAAGCTAACCAACTCAAGAGAAGGAAATGATCATAAAGATCATAATTTTTATGAGAAAACCAGCTTCGGACAACTTTAATTGTAATTAAAGAGCAAAGCTGATTATGACGTCATTAATCCTATGACAGGACAAAATCGATCCCAACAAACATCCCAGTGCAAGGACGAATTGTATCTCTAACCAGAACATGTGCAGAATGGACATTTCGACTACACAAGCATCAGATAAATACTGATAACAATGGCAAATAGTGTTAATTATCTCCCTTTCTTATATCAATAATTAATACCTGACACCTTGTCTAGACAAACCATCCAACCTGATGAACTGGAGAACTCCACCACTGAATGCCTCTTAACTCTCTCCACCTCAAGGGGAAGGAATTGGATCAAGAGGGCAAAGTGAGAAGACCTTTATAATAGGCCTCCAACTCACTGGGCATAGAATTTTTGGTTAGATAACCTAACAGTATTAGTAGGAAATGGAACCATGGTGGAGAGACACAAACCCTCTGCTGATGTCATGTCCTTATTTCTCCTTCACACAGACCTGTGGACATAAACACAAAGAGAGATTAGTCTTGTATAGCACCGAGTTGAAAAAACCCTACTAATTAAGGCGCTTATCACGTTTAGCGAGAGTCCCGGAAACACATTACAACGGGACAAAACTCGCTAATTTTACTAGAAGTCACCTGATTTAAAGGTCCACGGCCCTCCTGTGGCGAAGTCACTCTCTCAGCCATCTTTGTCAGCGGTAAACTTCTATATAATAGTCTTAAAAAGCTTTGAAAAGAGTATAGAAAGATTCTATCATGAAAGCATGTGTTGTCTCTCAGCCAATAAATTAGCAAAGAGGAAGTGCTAGTCTGCGCATGCGCGGTGGTGGGGCTGGCATCCGCCAGACTACGCTCTGACTCCCTGCCCAGTAGGGGCACCTAACTGTTTTAATCTGAGTGTTTAGTGAGTGAAAGCCAATATTTAGCAATATCAAAAGTATTAGGGAGGTAAGTATACTCTTGATGTGAAAAGGGCGGAAAACTAACATTTTTTTCGTATTTCATGTCTATGAAAAACTGACGAAAATGTCTGAAACTCGAACTTACTCTGTAACTCCTTATACTAAAGCGATGTACCAATTTTCCCTTAAATATCTTGAAGGATTGCGAAAAAACTGCGGAAAGATAATATTTTTTGTTGAAAGCTGGCATAACGACATCAAAAATTGACACGTACCCCTGTAACTCGACTTGGCCTGTAATCTCTCATAACAGAACAGTGTAGCAATTCTCAGTAGAATATCTTTAAAGACTGCGGGAAAAAAGTGCGGGAAACTAATATTTTTCGTATTTCATAAGACGTAAGGGGCATAACTCCATGACAGATTTACGAAAATGTCTGAAACTCGAAATTGCTCTGTAACCCCTTATACTAAAGCGAAGTACCGATTTTTCCTTAAATATCTTGAAGGAGTGCGAAAAAAAGTGTGGAAAGCTGATATTTTTCATATTTCCTAAGTCGAAATGGGGCATAACTCCATCAACAATTTACGCATACGCTTGAAACTTGAACTTGGTCTGTAACTTCTCATAACAAAGCAATGTAGCAATACTCAATATAATATCTTGAGACTGCGAAAAAAGAGCGGAAAGTGCGGAAAACTAATATTTTTCGTATTTCATAAGTTGAAAGGGGGGGGGGCATAACTACATGAAAAATTCACGAAAATGTCTGAAACTCGAACTTGCTCTGTAACTCCTTATACTAAAGCGATGCACCAATTTTCGCTTAAATATCTTGATGGAGTGCGAATAAAAGTGCGGAAAGCGTATTTCTTAAGTCGAAAGGGGGGGGGGGGCATACCTCCATAAAAAATTGACGCATATGCCTGAAACTCGAACTTGGTCTGTAACTTCTCATAACAAAGAAATAAACCAATTCTCAGTTGAAAACCTTGAAGGACTGCAAAAAAGTGTGGAAACCCAACTGCGACAGATGGACAGACAGACGTGTGGTCACTTTATATTCAAAACTCAGAAATATTTGACTGAATGAATATGTATGATCTGCTAAATTTGGTTTTAATCCATCAACAATTAACGAAGCAAATGTATTTTCCTCATAGGGTTCAATACTTAATAAACCAGAGTTATGGCCCTTGTTTAAAAGCATGGCCACTTCATAGTCATAGATCAGCTAAATGTTGCCTACAGAAACATATATGCAAAATTTGGTTTTATCCATCGATAAATGAGGAAATGTTACACAAACCTATTTTCCTCATAGGCTTCAATAATATGAAAATATAGCAATGGCCATAACATAGCTTTTTGAAGGTGTGTCCACTCCTCTATTCATAGCTTGCCAACATAGATATTTCCTAAAGAGACATATATGCTAGTTCTTAGAAAGCCATACCGATTCTTAGAAAGTCATGCCCGTTCTTAGAAAGCCATACCTGTTCTTAGGAAAATATAGCCGTTTTTAGAAAGCCATACCTGTTCTTCAGAAAACATAGCCATTATTAGAAAGCCATACACATTCTTAGAAAGCCATATCTGTTCTTAGAAAGCCATACCTGTTCTTAGGAAAACATAGCCGTCATTAGAAAGCCATACACATTCTTAGAAAGCCATACCTGTTCATAGGAAAACATAGCCATTCTTAGAAAGCCATACCTGTTCTTAGGAAAACACAGCCATTCGTAGAAAGCCATACCTGTTCTTAGGAAAACATAGCCGTTCTTAGAAAGCCATGCCCATTCATAGAAAGCCATACCTGTTCTTGGAAAGCCATACCCATTCTTAGAACGATATACCCATCCTTAGAAAGACATACCCATTCCTTGAAAGCCATACCCATTCTTAGAAAGCCATACCCGTTCTCTAAGCTTCTGCCGCTCTTTCTCCAATTCCACCTCATCCTCTTCCACTGCTTCTTTCCTCAATGGACCTCCTCTTCGACGTTTCTTCTGACCTGGTTTTGCTGTGTCTTTAGTTTCCTTTATTTGATCTTTTTTTGCAGTCGTCATATCCTCAGAGGATTCCTGATAAATGGAGGCATCTGACCTGTTACTCAAGTATCTAACATTATAATTAATGGACGAATCCACTTTGAGCTTTGCCCCACCCATCTCCAGCTAAGCTCCGCCCACAATTTATGTGCGTTTGGATTGATTGATATACTTTGAATCCTGAATTCACAGAATGCCAATTTCATGGTAACTATACAGCTAACCCGTTGAATATTCTGATTTGCCTGGGGGCATGGTAGCGCCAGCACCAAGCCAAATCAATTTCAAACTATTCAACAGAATGTTTATTAAGATATACAATTTGTCCTACTGACGGATTATTTCAGGCTCACGACGGAGTATTTCTGTCAGTTATGATTGCAATGTCAGCCTACATGTGACGTAATTGATAATGACGTCAATACATGATCGACAGATTGGATTCAACCATTACTTTACTTGTTAGCCGACATCACAATCATAATGACATTTTATAACACTGTCAGGAAAATCGAAAAGTCCATCAATAGTGTACGAATTGTTGTATGTCCTTGATGAATTTACAATTTAATAAAAATTTCTTTGAATAATTTGAAACTAATTCAACTGGGAATGTAGCAACAGCACCCAGACAAATTAATTTCATATGATTCAGCAGCTTAGCTGTATAGTTACCTTGAAATTTAGATTCTGGGAATTCAGGTTTCTAAGTTTCAAATTGATTCTAACACGAGTACAATGTAGGTGGAATTTAGCTAGAAATGGGTGGGGTATAGCTAGAAATGGATCTCGCTTTACAATACATTAGTAATTACTGTCAAAGCTGAGTGGGTGGGTCGGTGGGTGACTGAGTGAGGGGTTGTGTGGGCGGGCAAGAAAACGAGCAAGCGAGTCAGTGTGAGAGTGAGTGAGTGAGTGATAGGGAGGGAGGGATGGAGAGAGGGAGGAGTGAGTAGCGCTTTTGTGAGCGAGCGAGTGAGTGGGTGTGAGAGTGGGTGAGCTGTACAGAGGGAGAGAGCGAGTAATGACTGGATGAGCGAATGAGGGTGTGGGTGGGTGGGAGTGAGTGAGTGAGTGAGTGAGCGAGCGAGTGATTGTGGGTGGGTGGGTGAGTGGGTCAGTCAGTCAGTAGGTAGTGCGTGTGTGTACATGAGTGCGTACATGCATGTTTGTACACATGCCTACATGTGTGTGTGTGTGTGCATGCGTGCATGCCTGCATGCATGCGTCTACATGTGTTTGTATGCGTGCGTGCGTGTGTGTGTGCATTTGTGTATGTGCACATGCCTACATGCGTGTGTGCGTGTGTGTGTGTGTGTGTGTGTGTGTGCGTGCGTGCGTGCATGCTCTGCATGTGTGTGCGTGCATGCGTGCATGAGTGCATGCGCTGCATATATGTGTGCATGCGTGTAACTCTCATTTCAATTAGTGATAAGCTTATATTCACGTTTCTTACCTCACTACTGTAAATAATGACAGGTTCTGGTGTCGGAAGCGACTGAAATTACAACAATTAATAAATTTAAAGACAATATAAAAACAGCTGATTAAATTAATGACAATTTGACAGGAGGTCAATGGTACCTAGGAAATCAATAACTTTCAAACTAATTATTTTCAAAAGAATTAGCTGAGCATTACGATGATAATATGATGAATGAATATACGCGGGGGAAAAAAATCAATGAGACAAGGCCGAACAAAAGTTGACCAGAGTACATTAACACTCTCATGGGCAAAATTGGTCAAAATTTTGCTTAGAAACTGCAGACCAAGAAAAGGCTATTTTTTACCACTGGAATGACTGGCTCGATTAGCGAAGTAGTCATTCCAGCGATAAAATTTTGAAAACAGTCTTCGCTTGGTCTGCAGATGGAAATTTGTCAAGATCGTTGCAGAGACAGGTTTTTGCCCACTTGACCATCAGTCCTAAAAAATAAATTATATTAAATATTTTGAGAAAAGAGAAACTGGATTAGAAGGTGCTGCTACATGGCAGCAATTTAATATTTATTTATTTTGAAAATGGTGTTATTGGAAGCTGTTGCTGCCGGTGACATCAAGGGAAACGTCACATTCCGAATATGTAAAGATGACAGCCTGAACTCAGTTCCTAGTATGCATATGTTCTAAAAGTTCTCCTTCATCCGTATAAATGTTATACACAAGCAATCTTTAAGGTTAGCAGATTATAAGTGTGTAAATAAAAATGTTTACAGAGATAAAATGAGTTTAAAATTATTTTTAAAAATGTGTAATAAATAATAAATAAGAATGAAACAAGTGGTTGTGATAATCAATACGGATGAGGAATGACAGATAAATCATTTAATATTATTAGCACTTTTACTACTGAATTATATTAGCACTTTTACTACTGAATTATATTAGCACATTTACTACTGAATTATATTAGCACTTTTACTACTGAATTATATTAGCACTTTTACTACTGAATTATATTAGCACTTTTACTACTGAATTATATTAGCACTTTTACTACTGAATTATTAACATCTTAACACTTGAATTTGTTCAAGAAAATTTCAATTTTCTCATAGAAAATATCCATTTGCAGGTTATCGAGCTAGTCATTCCAGTGGTGAATTTTCAAAAATAGTCTCTGTTGGCCTGCAAATGGACATCTTCATTATAAATCTTATTAACACTTTTACTACTGAATTATTAATGTCAATTATTCAGTTCCTCGTAGAATGATTATTGACTGTGTTTAATTTGAGAAGTATTGTTGAGCGCTGTTGCAGGCTAAAACAGCGGCACAAATACACTGCAACACTGCTTAATGAATGAATATTAGTCCCAATTTACTGAAGAAAACTAATTATCGGGCACAGCAAAATATGAGTTAAAATAATTTTAAAGTTGAAGTTTATTTATTATATTTTGTAATCTCATTCTCCTGATATCCACCCTTTATAATATGGACAATCTCTGGATAACAATTTTTCAATACGGCATATAAATTATAAGCTTTCAAATTTAACTATCTAGGTAACCTTTGAAATTTCAGTCTCTGAATTTCAGGACAATTATACTGGTAAGTCATTGAATATTTTGAACATAATTTCACTGGAACTTGCCAGTTAAATGAGTTTCAAAATATTCAAAAGAGTATTCATTACATCAAAAACAATTTGTCATCTCTGGCCTGTAATGGTCATAGGGTTAATGGGCTTTTCTACTGTATCCATCCATCATATGATATCATAATCAGCTATGTGACGCATAGAATGACAGCACAATCAATGACATCATGACTGACATAGATAAGTATGTCAGGAACGCATAGTTGAAGACAGACTATGTGTTATTATTGTATGAATTGTATGTCTATACTATTTAATAAATATCCTGTTTCAACAGCTTCACTGTATAGTTTTCAGGAAATTGATAGTCAGGGCATTCGGGTATCGATCAATCCCAACATGGCCAAGTGTCGGTTGAGCTAAGGTAGTGATGGGTCACATAGCTAAAACTGGAAAGGTCCATTCATGACTCAGGGAGATAGCGGCTTATAGCAACACTTTCATAATTCATCATAACCAGCACCACAAGATCCAGGGGGAGAGAGGCTTATAGCAACACTTTCATAATTCATCATAACCAGTACTACAAGATCCAGGGAGATAGCGGCTTATAGCAACACTCATAATTCATCATAACCAGTACTACAAGATCCAGGGAGATAGAGGCTTATAGCAACACTTTCATAATTCATCATAACCAGCACTACAAGATCCAGGGAGATAGAGGTTTATAGCAACACTCATAATTCATCATAACCAGTACTACAAGATCCAGGGAGATAGAGGCTCATAGCAACACTTTCATAATTCATCATAACCAGTACTACAAGATCCAGGGAGATAGAGGCTTATAGCAACACTTTCATAATTCATCATAACCAGCACTACAAGATCCAGGGAGATAGCGGCTTATAGCAACACTTTCATAATTCATCATAACCAGCACTACAAGATCCAGGGAGATAGAGGCTTATAGCAACACTTTCATAATTCATCATAACCAGCACTACAAGATCCAGGGAGATAGCGGCTTATAGCAACACTCATAATTCATCATAACCAGTACTACAAGATCCAGGGAGATAGAGGCTTATAGCAACACTTTCATAATTCATCATAACCAGCACTACAAGATCCAGGGAGATAGAGGTTTATAGCAACACTCATAATTCATCATAACCAGTACTACAAGATCCAGGGAGATAGAGGCTTATAGCAACACTTTCATAATTCATCATAACCAGTACTACAAGATCCAGGGAGATAGAGGTTTATAGCAACACTCATAATTCATCATAACCAGCACTACAAGATCCAGGGAGATAGAGGTTTATAGCAACACTCATAATTCATCAAAACCAGCACTACAAGATCCAGGGAGATAGAGGTTTATAGCAACACTCATAATTCATCAAAACCCGCACTACAAGATCCAGGGAGAAGCTTATAGCAAGACTCATAATTGATCATAACCAGTACTACAAGATCCAGGGAGATAGAGGCTTATAGCAACACTCATAATTCATCATAACCAGTACTACAAGATCCAGGAAGATAGAGGCTTATAGCTAGGGCTGCGCGATATACCGAGACCATATTTAAAACCGATATCCCGCACTGACGGTTTCATAACCGATTATAAAAAATAAATATCGAAAAACCGAATATGAACATATTTTCGGTTTTTCATATCAGGATTGTTAAAAATAAAAGATACTAACGAGCATGAAAAGCGTAATGAATAATAATGGCCAGACTTTCCATTAAGCTATGTTCGGGGCAACTAATAATTGAACGTGGCCCCAATTGCGCATATTGTGTAACTCCATGTAACTCGCTGTACGCCGAGAGAAATCAAGCAGCGAATTAATTAAATAAATATCCACTCGTCTTTTCTCTGATAGTCTCAGATAAATTTGCAATATGAAACACAATACTAACGCTGGAATTTGTCATTGAAATTTGTATCGGGGAAAACATTTCTAAACAACGGCATCCATTTTATTTACGCCACCGGCTAATTAAAATAATGCAAAGTCGTCCCAAAACTAAATCGCCAGAATGGATAAAAATCTCGCCAATAAATATAATGCTGAATACATTTTGCTGATTAGGATATAATTTTAAATAAAATTATTACTCAAACCGTATTTAAAACGTTATCTTCTATACACAATATCATATTAACTTATGAAATTAGCGTTCGCAATATTACAGTTAATATTTTCTTCAAGGCATGATTTCGTCCTCGGGCTGAATTGGAAATGAAAGAAGAAAGGGAGATAATTACATCATAATTAATTACAATCACGTGATTAGGCTACGTCTTTTCGCACCCTGTTTTACCGATTTATGATTAATTTTGACAAAATAAACGATGTTTATTTAACTGTGCTTAATATTTAGGCAGTCTAATTATTAACCCTAAGGAACCTACGAGCCGTCTAGATGGCGCGCAAAAGGCGTACAAATAAACCTACGAGCCGTCTGGACGGTTTTCAACAAGTTGACGTAGAGAACTACGCGCCGTCTGGACGGCTTTAAGAGCACCAGTTTTTGATCGCTAAATACGCAAGCATTACGGCCGTTTTATCCAATCAAACATAGTGTTACATTACGTCAGATGACTGAATTTTATAAATCCACTGTTGATTGGTCAATTCAGTTTATTTACAAATTTCTACGGGAAAATATAAATAGTTTTCTGTGAATGAAATTCCTAGCGTAAAATCGTCAACGATAGCGTGCCGATTTCTTTATTTAACCGAGTACTCGATTCCCTGATGGCCGGAATCGCTTAGTGAGAATGTCTAACCTAATTTATAATTGCGTCGGTAAAATATCACATGCAGCTGAATAGCTACACTGACGCCTACAAAATTTAAAGTGTGCATCCTTACATAGCTTGCCCATTAATACCATTATATCACACCCGTCATTTAGCTTCTAGGGAGATATTGGCCTGCATCTACGGTCTAATTTCTGTTCCTCAATCATCTATCATGATACCGCATGTTACGGGGCTGCTACTGGGTCAATACGGGCCCGTAACATGCATTATTAAAGTAATGCCAGTCATGAGACATATTAGCTCTTTGAAATCACCTTTGTTGACTGTTCCAGTTTTATTTCCGTTTTCTATTGTTCTTTCATCTTGTAAATGTTTCTCCTCTTTTTTTCTTCAGGATCATATGGCGAATAGGACAGTTATCTGGTTGAGATTTCATGAAAATGATGATTCTGTAATTCTATCTTCTGCACTATTTTATTAACCCCTACCATTCTGTCAAAATTTTAAATTTTCAAATTAAATTAAAAGAACTGGTGTTCTTGTCTCAACAGATTTGGTGGAAGATGTTGCTGTCATAGATAGCAACATCATCTACCAAACCAAAGTTGTTAAAAAATGTACACCAGTTTCTATTAGTAGAAGTAGAAGAGTACCAGTTTTCCAGGCTATTGGCACATTAAAAGATAGAATATTGACATAAGAGTGGTAAGGGTTAAATCTGATGCGCTTGATGTAAATCTACTGTACCATTTTATTTCGAATCACTTATTGTATAAGCTGCCATTGTAAACTACATGTATGTCAAATACAGTTTCTTCTATGTAAGAGTGTCATATTACTTAGTAGGACTGGTGATTAAATTGTTGAATATTTTGAGATCGATTGGACTGGAAGATGTTGCTGCATTAGGTGACAACATGTTCCAGTGGTAAAGCTTGCATATTAAAGGGTTGAATACTGTATTATTTGTAAGCTATCAGTGTAAATATAAAATAAAGTTTACTCGAAGTGAGAGGGAGAGAGAGAATCTCATCTTAGGTAATCAGACTGGACTATGTATAGTAGATTTGTTGAATATATCGAGTCCAATTTGATTGGAAACTGGTGTTGTTTTGGACAACAATAGATTCCAATTAAATTTGTCAAAATATACTCAACAGATTGTTTCTTTAGATTGCAGGTACTTTTGATCTTTATTGCTATTCATTCCTGGATTATTACCCTTGCCCTAAGGGGAAAGAGGGTATTATGTGTGTGCATTCATCCAGTATTGCATGTAAAAAACTACTGATCCGATTCGTTTAAAATTTTAACACAACAAACCAACATAACCTATACAAGAGTTTCCAGACTTTGTGTGATCATACATAAAGATTTAAAAAATTTGGATATGACAAAAACGGTAGGGTGGTCTCGGCGGTGGTTTACAATCTCTGATTACTCCTGTTCATAATGTTATTTATCAAGCATCAAGTCTTCGACAATGATGGTAAGTGAGTGATAACTAGATTGCTTGGTCGATGACGCATTATAGCAAATCCCCATGCTCACCACTTTGACCTCTTTACCCATCCCATCCCTGGGGGAGTCTCCTCTGCACTCCATAATCACATACCAAATTTGTTTTAATTAGTTTCATTACACAGAGACGAGTGGATTGATTTGAAAAATCTGGATGTCATCAGAGGAAGTGATCTGTGAGAGCAGGAGTTAAAATTAACATGAGCCAGAGGCTAGTAGAAATTGACCAGGGTTAATACAATGACCAGCCCAATGGCAACAATTTCATTTGTCAACCCTTTAATGGTCATGGTGGCCAATGAATGCCTCTGCTGTGATCTTAAGAAATGTTAATTAACAGAGCAAGACTTTTTGAAAATTTACCACTAGAATGCTCGGTAATTGAGCCAGCCAGTTGTAAAATTTCAAAAATAGTCTTCCCTTGGTCTGTATAGAAAATTTGAAGGGCTAAAGTAGAATCTAGTAATCACTAGTCCTATCTGAACATAGTGGCTCATTTGGCTTAATTTCAATTCATGGAGAGGGTGTCAACTGGTGTGCGAGAGTGGTCTATGAAAAATCCAGAAATCTAGATAAATCTGGAAGACTCCAATCTCTGCTTACAATAAATTTCTTTTTCAAAACATGGAGATAATGAATGGACTCAAGGAGACAAGGTAGGTATGGGGATAATGAATGGACTCAAAGAGACAAGGTTGGTAGGTATAATTAATTCAGTCATCATACTAAAATGTAATTTTCTTTCGGATTGAGAAATTAGTTTCTCCCTCCCCCCCCCCACACCCCTCTGGGAATGGAGCCTAGTGTAAATGGTGTCTCCCAATCCACAAGCATATCGGTAATTTACACAATAATTTTGATTGAATTCTACCAAAAGCTTTCTGAGGAGATGGATGGACAGACACACAGATGGAGGCGATTGTAATATCCCTGCAGTTTTTTCAAAACGTGTGGGTATAATTAAGAGATTAAATTTAATTTATTGATATTTGATTCAAATCACACCCAATCTCAAATGATACATAGAGCTTATGTGAGATGCACATTAGCTGAGCCCTCAGGAATATGGTTGATAACAGTCGGCAGTCGATCCACAACAGCCGCAGGCATAGCTGTCAGCCATTGATGTGTGTAGTAGCTGATCATGTTTCGAACGTACATCATCATGTTTTAGTTCAAATATACTGTTTCCATACAAAAATTAGATTATAGAGTAACACAGGTCATCAAATTTTTATTTTTTTTAAATCCATGTTAGTAAATCCATTAGGCGTAGCAGGAAAAACTGAGTCCGTTTAGAGTTTAGAACCATCACCCATCAGTCACCTGCAAAAAATAGGAAGGATAAATTAGAAATATCCAAATGCTAGAAGTGTTATATTAAGACTAACAATCCAATTTTTTCATGAAAATTTAAATTTTCTCATAGACAATGCCCATATGCAGACCAAGAGCAAGTCATTCCAGTGATACATTTTCAAAATTAATCTTACTTTGGTCGGAAAATTTACATTTTCCTCGACAACTGCAGCAGTTTTGGTCTGACTCAAATGTTAAATGGTTAACAATATACATGTACGGCGCAAGGTCATAGGGATATACTGTATAGTCCGAGTCTGCTCTGACTCAACCCGTCCCAGTGACAGATATTTGGACAGACTGTCACAGACTGACAGTCTGTCCAAATATCTGTCACAGGGGCAGGTTGAGTCAGAGCAGACTCAGACTAAGGGATATACTGGTAAACATTATGACCCGACAATGGGTGTTATGGTCATACACCACCCTCAGATTTTAGCGCATAAATAAAATGAATAATATAATAAATGGTGGGCATATATCGTCCAAGGAGGGAGTATGACTACCAGTTACTGGATTAACCTTTTCAATCGACAAGAGCGAATAATAAATTTGCTACGAAATGTTTCAATGTTCTGTTGAATATTTTGAAACTAATTAAACTGGCTAAGGCAGCACCAGCTTCACATTGGATTCCAAATATTCAACATCTTACATTTATAATGACTGTAAATATGGAGTTCTGGAATTTCAGGTTCAAATGTGACAATTGTTTTTGATTTTGGGCACACAAGTTTATTTCAGGGCCCCGGTTCTCTATATCTTTGATCAGAGGATACTGGCCACACAGTAAATGGTGATAGAATGTTTGTAACCAGGGCAATAGAGAAATATTTGTTTTCTAAGGAATTATTTTTAAGTTCCAGTCATCAATGATTATTAGTAAATGTGCTGTTACTTGTAAGTTTTCAGTTACTCAATGACTAATTTAACCGAGAAAGTTATAGATTGTGTTAAGAGAGCAGCTGAACCAAAAATATATAAATCAATTTCGTTTACCTCTGGTCGCGAAATCACAATAAGGTTATAGATAAACAATCCGATAATCTCAATCATCGATGCGTGTCTTTGTTTACAATTTCTGAGATAACTTACTCTTCAAATTACTAGCATTAATTAGGCCGAGTTGAGATGCGAAAGTTGTCAAATATATCGGCATCCCACTTCCCGATTGGCAATATCGTTAATCTAGTGATCTGTCTACTTTTTAGTTTGTGGCATACAAGAAATATGCATAGATTGACATATTTGAACACGCAACTATTTTGCAAAACAGCTGATCGTGTCGCCATCTTGCCGGAAAAATTAATATTCATGTATTCCCGACCAATCAGACGCATCAATCTTATAGTACGTGATACGGTGTTGCCAATAACGGGTAATGAGCTTGGTACTCGTATATTATATACGGGTACAATTCTACAAATTCCTGTTGTTCTCTGGCGATCTTTCACGATAAACGATTCCTATTTGGGACGCCGCTACGAAAAAATGTCCGATGCTATAGAATCTTAGTGTAAAACATTCGCGTTCGCTCTTTAAACGGATGAGTGCACCCAGTAATGCTACATAGCATAAAATTTGCCATTTATTCGCTGTCAACGCTGAGAAACTCTGGTATGTGTTCGATTATGTATAAAGGAATTATTCAACATTGAATGAGGCTTCCCCCCCCCCCAAATCATGACCGGAATTTCTCGAAATCTTACGGTACCATGACATAATATAATTGTCATTTTCACATCTTATCGGATGAAAACCTTCACGAAACTTTGGTATCTGTTAGTTTTAATACCATTGTGATTAATTTTATCAATGGCATTTGTAAAATTAAAAAAAACTTCGATAAACTTTGCAAAAATAGACCAATGTATTTATCCTATAAGGTGTGGCCATTTTGAGAGGCACGTTGACTAACTAAAATATATTTTATTCATACAAATTTTATATGTACTTAAAGGTATTTTATTGCCCCTTTCTAATGATATATAGTTTTATATATAGTAATCTGTGACTTTGCCAAAAATAGTTAATATAGTTGGCATGGTAGCACTACGCCGCTATCACTCCACTACCGCTAACAGGCTAGGTTTCTAAGCAAGTTTCTAGCTTTTGGCTGTAGGGTTTCTAGCACTTTTTTGTAAATTCTTGGTAGGGCCCAGAGGGTTAATTTCACTCCCGCGGTGGTGGATATTATAAGGTATATTAAGCTTTAAAAGCATAAAACGTTACGACTGTATCAGGGCGTGAAAATAGGTTCCGTTTTCGTGCTATTTTTTATCATTTACATTTTTTGTTTTATGTCCATAAAACGATATTCGGTTAAAACCGATATGAAAAGTCATATCGAAACCGATATGGCTGTAAGCCAAACCGTGCAGCCCTACTTATAGCAACACCCATAATTCATCATAACCAGTACTACAAAATCCAGGGAGATAGAGGCTTATAGCAACACTCATAATTCATCATAACCAGTACTACAAGATCCAGGGAGATAGAGGCTTATAGCAACACTTTCATAATTCATCATAACCAGTACTACAAGATCCAGGGAGATTAAACGAAATCAAGGATTTCTTTTTTCACGAGAGAGTTGATACTTACCTCCCTAATACTTTTGATATTGCTAAATATTGGCTTTCACTCAATAAACACTCAGATTAAAACAGTTAGGTGCCCCTACTGGGCAGGGAGTCAGAGTGTAGTCTGGCGGATGCCAGCCCCACCACCGCGCATGCGCAGACTAGCACTTCCTCTGACTAATTTATTGGCTGATACACATGCAACTATAAAGAGCCTGAAGACCGAGCCTCTGTGGGGTGGAGAGGCCGGGTCCGTATCTAGGGAGGTAAGTATCAACTCTCTCGTGAAAAAAGAAATCCTTGATTTCGTTTATTTCACATCAAGAGTATACTTACCTCCCTAATACTTTTGATATTGCCAGAATTCGACAGTGAATTCGGCGGGAGGGAGGCGAGGTCAAAAGACCAGCTCATCCCTATACGCTCTTCTGCGTTTAAGGCACTTAAACTTCTGAAACTGTATGAAAAAACAGTCAGGATTTGACTAACCATCGGATAACACCCCCGATGTATGAGAGATGACCGAATGTCATATGCGCTCCCCCCCCTCCTTCCTGGGAGGAAGAGTCGAATGACCTCAATGTCCTATACGCTCTCTACGTACAAGTGCCATGTACTACAGGACAGAGACGAAAAAACTCCATTTTCGTATACTCTCAACAATGAACCACATAAATACACAAAACCATCATCATATTAATAACGGGTAACGTGACAAGACAATCAACAATGGACAACACATACACAAGACTGACCTTGTTGAAATGGCTGCTGACATCCTCTTCCCATTGGTGAAGAACGATGCAGTCCCAAATTAGTGGTTGTTTCCATAAATTAATTGTGAAATATATAAGCAATGAGGAAACCCCATCAAAAATATATGCCTAGTTATTTTTTCAAAATCGACAAGGCGAGAGGATTAGAGGTGTCACGGAGATAATGGTCTGTAAAACTTGACTCACAGTGCCACTGAGCCACCGACATAATATCATCCACAGGGACCCCTTTAAATAGGGCAGTGGATGTCACTACGCCGCGGACACTGTGAGCCTTGGCCACGTCAACCTGCTTCCCGGTGGCGGATTTATGGCAAAACTGAATGCATTCTACAATCCACCTGGAAATGGTGTCCTTATAAGCCCTGCCATGGGGTTCAATATATGACAACCATAACGCTGACTGGTCGGTGAGCCACTCCGCCGTACGTTGTTTGTACCGGCGAAGCACCCGGATGGGACACCATGCTTTAGAATTAGGATCATATCTAGTTAAAGCAGGCAAAACAATAGGTTGACCTGGATATTTCAACGACTGATTTTTAGCCAAGAAATTAATCCTAGGTAGCAGCTTAAGGCCTTCCCCTGAAACCACAAAATGGTCATCCTCGGCTGATAAGGCATGAATTTCACTCCTACGCCTAGCCGAGGCCGCAGCAATTAAAAACACAGTCTTCAGTGTTAATAGTTTCATAGAAATGGAACTAAGTGGTTCAAACGGCTTATCCCCTAGTACTTGAAGCACTAGCGATAAACTCCAAGACGGAATCACAGGTGGATTCCTTGGTCTTAGATTGCCCATGCCTTTAATTAATACATTTAATGTATTTACTTCATCACTTCCCCTCTTAGCCAAGCAAGGAATAACAGACATTAAAGCTGACTTATAACCAGCAATAGAGTTAGGCTTGAGGCTATAGGCATCATAGAGGTGACAGAGGAAATCAGCTACTACCTGAATAGATGAATCCATTGGATCAATACATCTTTTTGAGCACCATTCTGCAAATCTGTTGATTTTATAATTATATGCTCTGGAGGTTGACCCCCTCCTGGCTTTGGCCATAAACATGGCTGCTTGCTCAGAAAAGCCCTCCTTAATTCTAGATTCCTTGACAACATCCACGCAGTCAATCTGAACATTGACGGATTGTTGTGAAGGGCCTTGCCCTGGAAGATAATATCGTCCATCAGAGGCAGAGGAACCGGATTGCAGACCAGAAGGTCCAGCAGATCCGTATACCATGATCGGCTTGGCCAATCCGGGGCGATCAGAAGCACTTGGCATTCCTCTTGTCTGATTTTCTGAAGAATTTTTGGAATCAGGATTGCTGGAGGGAATGCGTATGCATACATTCTCCCCCAGCTGATAGCTAACGCATCTGTTGCGAAAGCGCTTGGATCCGGAATCGGAGAGACGCACGTCGTCATCTTCGTATTCTTCTTCGTTGCAAACAAATCGATGTTGGGTTTCCCCCAATGGTCGAACAGACGATCCGCCACACATTGATTTAGTTGCCATTCCGTGGGTAAAACACTCATCCTTCGGCTCAATGAGTCTGCTAGCAGATTTAACCTTCCCGGAATATGAACTGCTTTCAAGGTAATCTGGTGATCCAGGCACCAACAAAGCAGTCTCCATGTCATCATACAGAGACTGGGCGACTTCGTTCCGCCCTGGCGGTTTATGTAAGTCACAACTGTTGAGTTGTCTGAACGAATAAGAACAATCTTGCCCTGAACTTTCTGTAAGAAATGTTCCAGGCCCAGGACTACTGCTCTTAGCTCCAGTAGATTTATATGTTCCTTTGACTGTTCCAGATTCCAAAGCCCTGATATCGTGGACTCTTCCAGGCAAGCTCCCCAGCCCTCCATCGATGCATTTGTATACACAGTCACCTGAGGGTGGGGAGGGGTTAGCATAACCCCCACCAAGAGATTCTCTGTGTCCAACCACCATTGCAGGTGATGAATCAGAGGCGCCAACACTGACACATTCGAGTCCAGCGAACCTGTACTCTGGGTCCATTGTGTCATGAGAAATAACTGGATCGGCCGCCTGCGTAAGGCGGCCTGAGGAATGACTGGTTCCAATGAAACCATCAACCCCAGCATTCTCAAGTAAACCCGTGCCAGGACATGACGACTGTCGCACACTGACTGAATTAATGAGATGAGTTTCTGAACTCTCTCCTGAGTAGGATAAACATATCCTGTCTCTAGATCGAAGAACATCCCCAGGTAAACAAACTTCTGGGATGGAGTCAGCTCTGATTTTGGGAAATTGATCATCCAGCCTAAGTCTGTGAGAGTTTTCAAAACAATCTCCAGACTGGCCGATAAACTTTCCCGGGTGTGCGCTTTCAACAGCCAGTCGTCTATGTACGTGTGGACTGCTATGCTTCTCCTGCAGAGGTATGCGGTGATCGCAAGAACCACACGGGTGAAAACCCGAGGAGCCGTGGAAATTCTGAAGGGTAGCACCCTGAATTCCCACTGTCTGCCCTGGAATGCAAATCTCAGGAAGCGACGGAAACTCCTGTGTATGGGGATGTGGAAATAAGCGTCCTTCAAATCTATCGACGCTGTCCACATTCCCCTCTCTAACCCCGCCAACACCGAGCGCACAGTCTCCATCTTGAAACTGGGCGTCTCTATGAACTTGTTCAATGGCTTGAGGTTGAGAATTGGTCTCCACCCTCCGGTGTTCTTTGTTACTAAGAACAGGGTTGAATAGAAGCCCGGACACCTCTGTGCCGGCTGAATAGCTCCTTTTTGTATGAGGGAATTTATTTCCTCCTCGATACACAACCTTTGATCTGGATCTCTCGGATTTGGAGTCCAGATCGGCACTAGAGACAGTCGCGATGGCGGGCCTGTCATCCAATCGGGATGATACCCGACTGAAAGCCATCGCAAGACTAAACGGTCCTGAGTTAACCGTTCCCACTCTTGCATGTGGTCGGCTAGCCGGCCTCCCACCGGTCCACCTAGGGATAGAGGTGGACATAAGGAGTGCAAGAGCGGCACTGTCTCCTTTGCCAGAAACACCGGCGTGGTTCTCACAGCGGTAACCGTCCCATCAGGAACGATTACCCCGCCCAGATCCTCGCGCGCCACGACCAGCACCGCGCGCACCTCGGTGCGCGGGCGGCTGCCTGGCTGACTGCGCCTGAGGAGCCTGCGCCTCCCTCGCTGCTGGCCGAATCGCACGCGGCCGAGGCCGGCGCTGCGATGGTGGTTGGCCTCTGACCTGGCCACTACCACCTCGAGCCTGCAGGGGACGATACGCAGGGGGTGCGGCGCGAACGTTGGCACGACGAAGCACCTCAAACTGCTCGCGCAGCGCCCTCTGGTTATTGACCAGAGTAACCGTCTCCTGGAGGTGCCTACATCCCTCACCTCCAAAGAGACCAGGACCTGTCATAGGCGTACGTAGTAGCCTATTGTAGAGGTCCTGGGACGGGCACAGATTATCCAAGGCAAAAGTGCGCCTTGCCCGGACACTCCTGGTCACCGCCCGCGTCATACAGTCCAGAGCCAGGTTGATACCATCCTGGATGGCTCGCTGGACTGTGACCGGACTTGGCTGGCGCGATGCGGATGCTGTTACTACCCCTTGTAACAGCTGGGAGACGTGGGACAGAGCGGCAATCGAAGCCCTCCCACTCTCCTCCGCATCACGCAACGCGGTATTTGCTGAACGCAACGCGTTCGAACACAAGACTCCCGTGTCAGAACGGGAGCCTGGCCGCGCATCCTCACCCAAAGCCGCGCGGTCATCCACGCTCGGCTTCGGTACCACACCGTACCGCTGGTAGTCCAGGGGCACGATGCGGCAACGCCTGGCCACCTCGCGCGGGGCCTTAGCGAGACGTCCACTCGACTTAATGGACGTCTCCGCCGCCTCGAACATGTCAACGACATGCTCTGCCAGCGGCAGAGAAGGCATAGCGTTAGCAGTAGGCTTACCAGCTAACCACGGCCTGTGATCACGCTGGCTAGCCGACTGCTCCACGGGCAGATCTGGTCTAACACTCACCAACCACTGGCAAGCGTCAGACCAATCCTCCTCCATGGCTAGCTGCGAGCGCTCTACAAGACGGGGGCCTTCGTCTTCCTCCTGAGCGCAAGCAACAGAGCTTGACGGCGGATACGCTGATATCACGGAGAGGTGGCCCCATTAGAGGGGGCGTTCCACTGATATCAGGGAGAGCATGCGGGCCTGACAATACCGGCATGCTAATCTCACTGGCTTGACCAGGAGCAGGCGCCGTGGTAGAGCGCGGGGCATATACCGCCCCACCATGGCCCCGGCCAGCACCAGCGACACTCTCGGCAAGCCGAGGTATGCGGTACCGCTGGCCTTCAGCGCCCAGGGCCACAGTCTGAACCGTGGATTCTACCCCTGGAAGAGTAGAACCGTGGAAAAAGGTGCCTGTATTCCCCGCGAGGGGTGCACAGACGTCATAATCCATGGCCACGTCCTCAGACGGCGACCCCAACAGGTAATCCTCATCCTCCTGGCCAGACAGATTAGACTCCGGGTCAGCAAAGAGAGCTAACCCGGACTGGCCAGGGAAGGTGCCATACGAGGTACTGGCACCCGCGGTGTGCGGATACCCCTGGACTGATAAGCAGCCCGCGGGTTCCAGCGACAACCGTCCACGGTCCCTATTGGGCGCGGCAATAAGCCTGCTGCCAGGGTCGTGGAACGCCCCCTCTAATGGGGCCACCTCTGAATCTTCAAACAACGGAAGCGTACTAAGGAACGGTGATTCAGAGGTGGGGATTACCTGCTCCGAAGCAGATGATGAGGCCAATCAAGGATTTGGTCCAGGAAGCATGCCACGAAGCAACTCTGGAACCAAATCCTTTATTGTCCTCCTCATCTCTCCCAACATCTCGGTCCGGAAGGCCTCCATGTCCACCGCGGACGAGGCCTTCCTCTTACCCTTCTTACTTACAACCTCTTTTTTCAGCTTCTTCTTCTCCTCCTCCACCTTGTCCTTCGCCTGCAAGCACAAGAATTCGGACATTAGCTCGCCCCCCCAGTGCTTACATATCTCGCAATTAAGCAAGGGACCACAGGGGCTACACTGAAAACAGAGATGAGGGCCAAACTTGTCCCTCAAAAATCGTCCACAGGACGCACAACCAGGTCTCTGAAAAAGGCCAAAGGACGAGGAGTATGAGCAATCTAGTTAAGCTTAGAAACTCACCAACTCAAGAGAAGGAAAATGATCATAAAGATCATAATTTATCAGAAACCAGCTTCGGACAACTTTAATTGTTAATAAAGAGCAAGGCTGATTATGACGTCATTAATCCTATGACAGGAAAAAATCGATCCCCAACAAACATCCCAGTGCAAGGACGAATTGTATCTCTAACCAGAACATGTGCAGAATGGACATTTCGACTACACAACCATCAGATATATACTGATAACAATGGCAAATACTGTTAATTATCTCCCTTTCCTCTAAATAATTAACATCACCTCATATCAATAATTAGATACCTGACACCTTGTCTAGACAAACCATCCAACCTGATGAACTGGAACACTCCACCAACTGAACGCCTCTTAACTCTCTCCACCTCTAGGGGAAGGAATTGGATCAAGAGGGCAAAGTGAGAAGACCTTTATAATAGGCCTCCAACTCACTGGACATAGAATTTTTGGTTAGATAACCTAACAGTATTAGTAGGAAATGGAACCATGGTGGAGAGACACAAACCCTCTGCTGATGTGATGTCCATTATATTTCTTCACACAGACCTGTGGACATAAACACAAAGAGAGATTAGTCTTATATAGCACCTAGTTGAAATAAACCAACTAAACAAGGCGCTTATCACGTTTAGCGCGAGTCCCGGAAACACATTACAACGGGACAAAACTCGCTAATTTTACTAGAAGTCACCTGATTTAAAGGTCCTGGGCCCTCCTCTGGCGAAGTCACTCTTCCTGCCATCTTTATCAGGTATAAATACTTCTGAATTTTGACAAAAACACTTAGAATTGAGCCACGAAAAGCACTAGCACAAAAGCATGTGTAGACTCTCTGCCAATAAATTAGCAAAGAGGTAGTGCTAGTCTGCGCATGCGCGGTGGTGGGGCTGGCATCCGCCAGACTACGCTCTGACTCCCTGCCCAGTAGGGGCACCTAACTGTTTTAATCTGAGTGTTTATTGAGTGAAAGCCAATATTTAGCAATATCAAAAGTATTAGGGAGGTAAGTATACTCTTGATGTGAAAAGAGGCTTATAGCAACACTCATAATTCATCATAACCAGTACTACAAGATCCAGGGAGATAGAGGCTTATAGCAACACTTTCATAATTCATCATAACCAGCACTACAAGATCCAGGGAGATAGAGGTTTATAGCAACACTCATAATTCATCATAACCAGCACTACAAGATCCAGGGAGATAGAGGTTTATAGCAACACTCATAATTCATTATAACCAGTCCTACAAGATCCAGGGAGATAGAGGCTTATAGCAACACTTTCATAATTCATCAAAACCAGCACTACAAGATCCAGGGAGATAGAAGCTTATAGCAACACTTTCATAATTCATCAAAACCAGTACTACAAGATCCAGGGAGAAGCTTATAGCAACACTCATAATTCATCATAACCAGTACTACAAGATCCAGGGAGATAGAGGCTTATAACAACACTTTCATAATTCATCATAACCAGCACTACAAGATCCAGGGAGATAGAGGCTTATAGCAACACTTTCATAATTCATCATAACCAGCACTACAAGATTCAGGGAGATAGAGGCTTATAGCACCACTCATAATTCATCATAACTTGTACTACAAGATCCAGGGAGATAAAGGCTTATAGCAACACTCATAATTCATCATACCAGTACTACAAGATCCAGGGAGATAGAGGCTTATAGCAACACTCATAATTCATCAAAACCAGCACTACAAGATTCAGGGAGAAGCTTATAGCAACACTCATAATTCATCATAACCAGTACTACAAGATTCAGCGAGATAGAGGCTTATAGCAACACTCATAATTAATCATAACTTGTACTACAAGATCCAGGGAGATAGAGGCTTATAGCAACACTTTCATAATTCGTCATAACCAGCACTACAAGATCCAGGGAGATAGAGGCTTATAGCAACACTCATAATTCATCAAAACCAGCACTACAAGATCCAGGGAGAAGCTTATAGCAACACTCATAATTCATCATAACCAGTACTACAAGATCCAGGGAGATAGAGGCTTATAGCAACACTCATATAATTAATCATAACCAGTACTACAAGATCCAGGGAGATAGAGGCTTATAGCAACACTTTTATAATTCGTCATAACCAGCACTACAAGATCCAGGGAGATAGAGGCTTATAGCAACACTCATAATTCATCAAAACCAGCACTACAAGATCCAGGGAGAAGCTTATAGCAACACTCATAATTCATCATAACCAGTACTACAAGATCCAGGGAGATAGAGGCTTATAGCAACACTCATAATAATTAATCATAACCAGTACTACAAGATCCAGGGAGATAGAGGCTTATAGCAACACTTTCTTAATTCATCATAACCAGTACTACAAGATCCAGGGAGATAGAAGCTTATAGCAACACCCATAATTCATCATAACCAGCACTACAAGATCCAGGGAGATAGAGGCTTATAGCAACACTTTCATAATTCATCAAAACCAGCACTACAAGATCCAGGGAGAAGCTTATAGCAACACTCATAATTCATCATAACCAGTACTACAAGATTCAGCGAGATAGAGGCTTATAGCAACACTCATAATTCATCATAACCAGTACCACAAGATCCAGGGAGATAGAGGCTTATAGCAACACTCATAATTCATCATAACTAGTACTACAAGATCCAGGGAGATAGAGGCTTATAGCAACACCCATAATTCATCATAACCAGCACTACAAGATCCAGGGAGATAGAGGCTTATAGCAACACTCATAATCAATAACCGAGCCAGTCATTCCAGTGGTATATTTTCAAAAACAGTCTCTTGGTCTGCAAATTGACATTTTTTATGAGAAAATTTAAATTTTCTTGAACAAATTTGAGTGTTAAAGGATTAAACAAACTTAGGTTTTCAGGCCAGGTGAGCTAATAAAATTATATGTAATGATTTAATTAAAGAATGTTACACATATGCAATGACATATGTTTTGTCCGTTGTCATGGAAATCAATAATTACCATGGCAGATGTCATTGTCTGTTGCCATTAGAGACAGTACTTAACATTGGAGATGACATGATCCGTTTTCATGGAATTCAATAGATACCATGGAAGAGTACATTGCTTGTTATCATGGGAAATGACATGGCCAGTTGTCATGGGAATCATATTTATCATGGGAGAAGACACGGTCTGTTGCCATGGGAATCAGTATGGCAGGGTCTGTTGCCATGGTGAGTTAATACTTACTATGAGAGATGGCAGGATCTGTTGACATGGTGAGTCACTACATACTATGGGAGATGGCAGGATCTGTTGACATGGTGAGTCAGTCCCTACAATGGGAGATGGCAGGATTTGTTGCTACGGTGAGTTACTACTTACTATGGGAGATGACATGGTTAGTTGCCGCAACTCTGAGATCTCACGATAAGCATTGCTCAGCTTCATCTCTATGTCAGCTAATGCCTTCTTCAATGTCTTGTTTTTCTTGGCTAAGCGCTGTACCTCATCTCCTTCAGCACCAGGCTTCTCAGCTTTCTCTTGAGACTGAAAGATAGTCACAAGCAACTTGTCTCACACACTATGTAATAATCAATTCAATACAAGTTAAATATTTTAGAGAGAGAGAGGGAGAGAAAGAAAGAATAGGAGGGAGAGCGAGAGGGGGGTGTGATGTGCAAAACCAAGAAAGGAAGGAGAGAGAGAGAGAGAGAGAGAGAGAGAGAGAGAGAGAGGAGAGAGAGAGAGAGAGAGAGAGAGAGAGAGAGAGAGAGAGAGAGAGAGGGAGGGAGGGAGGGAGGAAGAGAGAGCAGGAAAGAATAGGAGGGAGAGCGAGAGAGGGGTTTGATGTGCAAAACCAAGAAAGGAAGAGAGAGCGAGAGAGAGAGAGAGCGAGAGAGAGAGAGAGCGAGAGAGAGAGAGAGAGAGAGAGAGAGAGAGAGAGAGAGAGAGAGAGAGTGAGAGAGAGAGAGAGAGAGAGAGAGAGAGAGAGTACTAAAGTAAGAGTGAGTATGCACAGAATTAGATAAACATGTAAACAGATAGCTGGACCTATATATTATGTTTGCAATAAGTAGCCATTACAATGACAGCTTAGTAACTGACCAGCTTCTTGACATCTTCTCTGGATGATTGACCATCACCAATTTGACCTTGACATTTTTCACAAATCAGCCTGTCAGCTGGACCACTGTAAAATGAAAATAAATATGGAAGTGAACTCTATGTACGCACACACGCACCAACACACGCACAGAGACATACACGGACACACACGTATGGAACAAACGCATGGAACAAACGCATGCACGCACGCACGCACGCACGCACGCACACACACACACACACACACGCGCGCGCACAAGCAATGCACACACAGGCACACATACATCTATAAAACGCATGATACACGCACTTGGTTATCATGGTCATATATTGCGAATCTGTTGTCGTGCTCGGAGCGCTACGCAAATATTTTATTGCAGAACTTTTGCTCTTTCTTATTTCTTATAATAGGAAACTTAAGAAGAGCTGTAATATTCAATAATGTAACCTGAATCACAGGAATCTAAGCTGACATGTGCCATAGTCAGTTTGTTTTGTACATGTACTTAGTCAATGATCTTTCTTTTGCCATCAGACAATTGCATTCACATATAGATCGTAATGGAGTGATCTGCTCTGTTACTTAACCATCTGACTGCTGAGATTTTGCAGACAACATAGTCCAGGCGTTATTGACTGAAAGTTGTTGGTGGCTATAAGCAACAACTATTTTCGAATTGCTTTCTAAATATTCAGCAAGAATTCTTTTTGAATATTTTGAAATTAATCTGACTGGAAAACATTACTGACTTAAGGCAGCAATAGCTTCCAGTCATATTATTTCAAAGTATTCAACAGTTTTCCTTGCAAATGAGATATGGGGAATTCAT